>SSHR01001637.1:0-14693 GCA_006518225.1 Fusarium neocosmosporiellum | reverse complement strand
TTGATGGGGCGCGGGGGAACGAGGGGAGGGGAAGCGGGAGGGAGGGAGGGAGCGGGACGAGACCCAGAGGCGGTGTGAGGCTGACGATGACTACGCAGTAACTACAGCGGGCAGTTGGTAGGGCCGACGCCTTGGGCGCGCTGTCTTTTGATAGCGGTTGTTAGTAGACAGCTGAAGCGACTGGGACGGCTTCGTATTTCAGCATCCTCGACGAGGCTGAAGCGATGGACTAGATGAACACGACGGGCGGTGCTTTGAGGCCAGACAGCTCGAGTGAAGCGATGTCAGGGTTAGCTTGACTTGCAGAGTGCAAAAGGGGATGAAACCGAGGGTGTCGTCCAAAACGTGTCCAGCATAAGCACCGACACATCACATTTACAACAGACCATGGAAGTGCAAATGGTTGGTGAGCTCTCGTCTGATTGGACCATTGCCGCAAGTTGGCTGGCTGGCTTTGGCTCTCGTCTCAGACAGCCTGGGCTGGATTGGTCCTGATGCCGATGAGGCCATCCCAAAGTGAAGATGGACGGCACAGCAATCCATAGCCATAGCTACCCCCATGAACCTCTCTCAATGGGATAATGTGCAGTTGACAATGCTAAGCCCTAGCACGGATACATGGATCGTCGATCAGCAATTCAGGTCGGCTCTCGACTCTGGGATCGGCAATTCCCAAGCGTCAAAGCTCCCATGGAGCTCGTGGCCAAGCCAAGGCAGACCAAGCTCGAGAGTCGGTGTCTGGTGATGTTGATGCTCGTGCCGGCAACCACCAGAACAGCCAATTGATACCACCATCGCCATGGCGACGAACATGTTAGCTTGAGAACAATGCCCCTTCCTCCAAGGTAGCTTGCTGAAGCGATGCAAGCTAAAGGGTAGCTCCCAGGCAAGGTACCGCAGAGAGCTCCACGGAGGAGAAGCTATCTTGGCCTGATATCGCTCTTCAACGGGACTAGCAGAGCAGCAGACGACCAGGTGCAGCGGATAGCCCTGGCAAGGCTCCCCCTCCTCAGTCCCCTTGCAAGGTATGGAGTGAGTGGGCGTCCCAGCGTTGCAGGCCACGGCATCCGCATCACGAGGCATACATTTTCCCAAGTTCCACGGCGTCTCCAAATCTCTCTCGCTTCACCCCCTACGGCCCGCCAGAGGTGGATACAAAGCATCTGGTTGCCATGGCTCTCATGGACAAGCGAAGGGATTCATGACAGTAAACAGAAGATGACTCCGTGTTGCGCCGGAAGTATAGAGAGACGAGAGGGTCAGAGAGGGTCAGACGGAACCTCCACCTCATGGTCCGGCAGTCAGAAACCCCCACGGAGCAGAGGGAACCATGGCGAGGTGCTCTGTGGGGTGATGGCTTTCATGAGAGAACGAGTGTCATGATGCCGATGGCACACGGAAAAAGAGACACACGACCATCTCTCAGGGAGTGTGTCCCTGCTGCCGACTCCTCATCCGATGGGACATGGACCTGCAGATGTCGCGACCAGACGAATTCGCTCAGGCCAGACCAGCCAGACCCAACCCAACGCCCCAGGCCAGGTCTGCTGGAATGGGAACAGAGGGAGAGGGTGGTGAGGGGCAGCTTGGCCGCTCTGCATGACACCATCCAACTTGTCGAGTCCTAGATTTCTACCCAAAGACTGGCTGATGCAGTTCCAATCACAATCGCTCGCACAATAAGCGCCTACACCTACTGTGACGGCGGACGGAGAAACCACGCATCCACATCTACTACTCTACCAGGTCCTCAATAGTCAGATGTCTCCAAGATCAGTTGTAAGCATCGGGCTCTTGTGACAGCGGAAAGGGTGGTCATCGGTCTCATTGGCGTCATGGCTCTGGTCGAACGGCTGGCTACAGAGGACGCACACCAGAGACAGAGATGGTTGTTAGACGGGCAATGATTGGAGGATATCTGCTCCGCTTGCTCGGGAAGGAGCGGGGCTTCAAACGGCTTCCCATTTGACAGCAGCTTCCCCCCGACGTCCTCCCCAGTGTCGTCCAATGAGACCTCGCTCCCACGTCTCGCTGACTCTCTTCCTCTCGCCTTGCTGAGGGCTTTTTTCAGGGAAGACGGACAGATTCGACGCCCAAGAGCCCAAAGAGTGCGCATTAGATGCGATGCGCTGTACGACAGGCCCATGTCCATCCATGACTGGTCCAGCTCGCAGCCCGGCAGCTGAGGGAAGATCCTGGGGAAGAGAAAAAACGGCCACCGCCAGAACGAGCGAAGCCAAAAGAAGATGGTCGACGCCCAAGCCCTCGACTCTTAGCCAGGGGGTCTGGCTCCCAGTCAGGACAATGGCGGTGGAGCTCGACGACCGAAAGAAGGAGCTTGCCGACTGCGATAGGAATAGCAACACCGACTATCTGCGCGCAGACGAATCGCGAGCGGGAGAGATCGATAGGGATCCCTCGACGATGGCCTCTCTAACCGTCTACAGGCAAGACCGGCGCTGCTCGGCTGGGGCCTGACTTGATCTGGTGGCAGCCAGTGGCTTGAGGATCACAGGCCTGGGCTCCTAGGTTGATCCCAGCTCCCCCAGAGCCCCCGGCACCAGCGCCTTTTGTGGTTGTTGAGAGCAGGTCTGGCTGTCTGGCCGCAGTCAGCACCACCAACACGAGCTGAGGTGACATACATTGCACAGAACACGGCATAACGGGAGGCAGAGTTCTAGAAGGGTTCCGCCAGCAACACGCACCTCTATGCCCGAGGTGCGCGACGAAGCTGCGAGGACGACGATCAAGACTATCGCTGCAGAAGGTAGAAGTGCCATGACATCCAGGACGCACCACCATCATACGGTTGTGGACAAGCACCGCGAGGATCCAAAAGAGAGGGTGACCCGGGAGACGAACCCACTGCCTCTTGGGCCATCCCATCGTTGGAGCGGGCTTTTTCTCACTACGCTGTGGGTGCAACTGGTGATGGAGGGCCACGCACCACGTGGGCGGTCTCTGCTAGACGCCAGACTTAGCAGAAGCTTGCTGTTGGACTCTGTTTGCGATGGGGCTTTCCAAGTTATTCCTGCTTGTTTGCTCCCCATGGTGACAGCAACACTTTTTCCGTCCGTCCACCATGTGAGAGACGAGACCAAGCTGCTGGGGAGCCCAGAAACTTGGTATCAGGCCCATAACTTGCTGGAGTCCGACTGCATCGCTTCTACAGCACAACCTATGCACAACTAGGCGATCGATACCCTAGATCATGCCGCGATTGGCGATGACATCCATGATGCTCTCCCACGCGTTAATGACCCTCCCTCTGCCACTCTGCCAGGGAACATCCCGCGCCAACCTGCGTATCATCCCCCTGTCCAAATGCCTCACAAGCCAACGTCTCTATGCCTCTCTGTGTCTGCCCGGCGACCCCGTCGATCAGCCATGAGCCTTGTACCCGTTCCTAGGAAAATCCCCGTGTGCCATCGTTTTTTTCTTACTTTTTCCTCTGCTCGCCGTGGCGGGCGCCAAACGCGCGGGGTGATGGCCCGGGCGTCTTGTGCATCTCGAGTCTCTCCTCGTACAAAAAAAAGAGAGGCTCTCGTGAACCATGACTGGACTGGACCATGCTTCGCCGCTCCCAAGATAGAAGACTGCGTAGGACAGGAGACTCAGCCACGCCATCATTCTGGGCAGTAGTGCCCACCTTCTGGTTTCTCCTCTAGGGCTGAGGGCATCACGACGGCTTCCCCTAATGAGACTACCCCGTAGTGGCGGTGAGAGAAGATGGCATCGCAATTGGAGCAGCTTTCCCCCGGTCCACACCAAGCTTTCTCGAGTCCCCGCAGATTAATTGAATCCTCGATCCATGTCCCCGATGACTACTGTTTTGTTTGGATTCTATTCTCCTTGTTGGTTTTCTGTAACTGCGACGACCGGTCATGGGGAAGGAGGGGCATTTGCTCGGTGTTACCATGGGAGGAGAAGGGGCGTCATCATGGCTCCCCCCCTTTCGTTTCACCTCTGAGAGAGGCAATTTGCTTTGTGCTTGGTCCGGTGTATCAATGGGAGGGGGTGATGGCACGACGTCGGGATTTGGGAAAACTGTGCGTCTTGCTTTGGAACTCGGGGGAGCGCCACCGCGTTGTTCCTGCGGCGGCAAGAAAGTGGCCAATGTCGATTGAAGCAACGTGATGATGTTCTAGATGCTCCCGAGGCCGCTGCTGTTGCGTTTACTCCAGGGTAAGCTGGAATCGATACTTGAGACTACACGAGGAGACATGATGGGACGATGGTGGCTGTAGATGGGAAGCACTGATATTGGCCTTTCCTGATACTGGCGTTCTCGCCATCTTGAGAGTGTATTCTTTATTGGAACCACGTCGTCGTGGTCATAAATTACAGTTGATCCCGTCCGACGCTAGGTGTCGTGGTTGATGAATGCCACGGTTCATCGACGACGTGGAACCAGATGCTTTGCTACCAGTCACATAAAGAACACACATCCCGAATGGGGAGACTGCAGAGTGGCACGGCACGGAGCTGCACTTCATCATTTACACTCGGCCACTTGAAAACTTGATAAGAAGCATCCATGCCGGTCGCAATCGAGGCGTCTCTTCTCGCCGAGCTGGTTGGGCATCAACCCAGGTTGAGTCAAGGCCTAGTCTAGGGTAGCCAGAAGCGAATCAGGGGCTCTCGTCGTCCCAAACAGGAAGATCCAAATCGACAACGATGGGCTTGTAGAACTGCTTGCCGCCTACGTGCGGATACCGGCTCTTCATGATGGCGGCGTTAACCACACACGTCTCTCGACGGCCCATCCTGCCAGCGAGGGCGGCCTGATCGCACCGCGGAGACGACGGATCGCCGCCCAGTCCGAAGGTCCCGTGGCCGGCTTCGACGTCTGCTCCAAAGGTATATGGAGGACTGCCAGCCGCGGTGATGGGATCCGAGGGAGTCATTGCGTCAGCGTCTCCTGCAATTGACCCAGATCGGCCCGGGTGAGATCCGTCGTTGGCGAGCGAGGGAGCCCTCCTCCCGGTGAGATCTACCAAGCTCGTCTTGTTTCCCTGACCCGGGTCCTGCCAGCGGACGACGCTCTCTTCCTGGTAGGCGACGTTTCGACAGCTCAGGTCCCACGTCACCCGCTCGGCGCCTCTTCCGCTATGGATGTGCCCGCAGACGGCAAGCTGTGGCCTCACGCGCCAGAGGGCCTGCCGCAGAGCCTCGCAGCCGGTAGCTCGACGCTCATCCGTCTCGTCGCAGTGCGTCCGCGGGGGCGTGTGCGTCACGACGACGTCCGTGTCGAGCGGGATGAGCTCCCAGAGTGATGTCAGGTCGGACCAGTTGCTGTGATTCTTTGGGGCGTCATAGTAGAATGCCCACAACCCGTGACGTGGAGAGTAGGGAGACCCAAAGACCTTGAATTCAGTGTGTGGCCCCGTGGGTGATCTCAGGCGGATGGTAGCCGATTCGTGATAGAGATATGTTATCGAAGATGAGGCAAACAAGTTCAGGCACTCTTCTGGCGACTGCGGGTTGTTGCTGTGAAAGTACATGCCATGCTCGCCGTAAAAGTCCGAGTCTAGCGTGATATCATGATTCCCTTGTGCCTGCCGTCAGCCATCATGACACTGATTATCTGGAGTTGCCATACCCGCAACGACAATCTTGGCCTCAAAGTCTGCCTTTTCCAACCAGGCAATCGTCCTCGAAAGCTAAGCTTGCGGTCAGCCTCATTCTGTCGCCCCAAGTGAAACGCCTCAGGGTCCAAGGGGCAACAAACCTCGGAATAGCTTCCCTGGTTCGTCAAGTCACCCGCATGGATGAGGACATCTCCCTTGGGAAGTTTGACTGTGCAATTATGAGTGTCAGAGATGCAGACGATCCTGGTTCTCCTCCTCGTAAGAGATGCCATGGCGTTGGTTGAGTCGTTTTATGCAACGTCGTCCCAGAGGATTGGTTGAGTTTGTGCTAGTTGACAAGCCAAAAGTATGATGAGCCTCAGTGAAACCAGAAATGTGATGGCGACTGTTGGCCATGCGAGTTGCGGGGTTGTCTTAGACAAGTTCTTTCAGAAAGCGGATGCGAGATTCATATCGACTGATCGAGTTGATTGTCATCGCTGTAAGGGAAGCTCGGCGTATTTGTTGAAGGGGGTTGGCTGAGAGGTTGGTTCACGTCATTGTCGGGGAGTTGATGAGGGAACTGAGAGCCGATAGAGATGGAAATCTGTATTTTTAAAGCTATGTCGGTATGGAGTAGAGAATCGAGCAGACTAGGTGAATCGAGAATGAGATTCGAGTTGAAGATGAATGAGTCACGTCGTAAGCTGAGCAAGTCGTGAGAATGATGACGAGCAGCAATACCAGAGGTGAATCAGTTGTTGGTCAAAAGGACCGAGGCTGAGCAACCGAGATGGCAGATCCAGATCCAGATTCAGGCATTCATTGAGACCCAAGGGAAGGAATGGACTTTGACGTGCTTAATGAGGAGCAAAAAGAATGCTAGTTTGATGAATGACGGAGGTTGTCACGGCCGTAACCGAGATGTTGGAGAAACAAGTGCCGTGGGAGTTGTGGGGCTGTTTCATGAGGACAGTACAGTGCGAGGACAGTGTGAGGCTAGCATCAGCGCTAAAACTTCAAAACCCGTGGCGGACAGGTTCTTTCCTGGCTGTACGGTGTAGAAGGATGAGTGTATTCAACTTGATGCTTGGACCGTGGTTGATGATGAAACTGGCCACGTTGAACGTTTCTTTTGTCTTCTTGTCCTTGTTGCACTTGCACCCTGTCATGTCTGGAAAAAAGGACTCTTGCAGAACGATAACCAACCCCCTGTCAGTATGGACAAGGAAGACGGCAGGGCCAGAAGCGGCCGGTCCATTCCCAGCGCAACGGGACGGGCTCTGGAGGGAAGCTAATCTCGGCATCGCCTTGTTCAAGTCAAGGAGAGGTCGTTCCTCTGGCCATGTCGAGGACGATTGTAATAATGACGCTAGTCGACTTTATGCCACGCTGATTTGTTTCTCCGCCGAGAGGCTAGAAGGAGGAGAGATGCCAACCTGAACAAGGATGCCTTGACGGCGCCAGACGCGAAAAAGCAACTAACCTCGGACCAGATGTTCTTGTCTCCCCCAACATCAACAACGCCAAATTTCCCCTCTGACCGTTCGTGTCGTCTTGCCCTTGTCTGTGAACCCCGGCACGGGTCTGTTTCCTTCAGGGGCCGGGACTCTTGTCTTCCACTCACGGCTGGCCTTTACCTGCGCGCCATTCCTTCAGTGCGTCACCAATTGAGCAATCAGAATGAAACAAACGGCGGCGGCAACTAACATGGACGGGCCTAGCGTGGAGAGGGCAGCCTCAGAGGCTGCAGAGTTGCGCCAAGTGCGATTCCGCCGTCGACAATAGAATGCAATCATCGTACATGAACCGTGGCGTAATCATGACTCCTCATTAGGTGGCCTCAAGCGAGGGACTGAGAAGCTGACCCTCCGGATAACCCGTGAACAAGTCCAGCTGCAGACCACATGAACAACAGAAAAGAGATCTAACCATCCTTGTACAAGATGTCTCTCCATCATACAAATTCATATCCCGTCTCAAGCCACCTCTAGGGTCCTGTTGCTCACCCCTGCAAGGCCGCCCTCCACTGTATTTCCGGGAGAGCCCACTGGAGCCCGCTGAAATCCTCCTCCGTAGCAGCCCCGGCCACAGCGGACGGGGAGGGTTGCAGGGGCCTGGAGGCACCGGCTTCTAGCGCAGTTCAGGTGCCCGTCACTGGTGGACCGCTAATCCAACACAGTGCGGCTAGCCCGACGCGTCCTCAGCCAACCAACCCCCCTCGGACGGGACCTCCTGTCTCCCGTCCTGCAGACATCAGTCCGAAAACCCCCCCATCCTCATCTCTTTGCAAAGCTCCCTCTCCGAGCCCGACGCGCCTCGATTTTCTAGAGAGCCGTGCCGTGATCTTGACTGGCGGCGACATCTCCATCGTCGGCTGTCGAGGTTTACGTCTGTCGTTATTCCGAGAAGCGGCCTTGGTCTTGTCTTGTCGCCTCTTTTTGACGATCCCCTCCCTCCCCCTTTCTCGCCGGCTCCGACTCGTCGCGCACCTTTGACCCGCTACGAACCGTCTCTCTTTGTCCGACAGCGAATATTCCGTTTACTAGTGACTAGCTCAAGTTGCTACCCATATATCCCGACACCGTCTTCTCGTATACGACCGCGCATTCTCTCGCCGCACTCTCCTTCCGCCTTTCGCTCCCGCCGCGCCGCCAGATCCTCTCCTCGTTCAGGGGGTTGCGGGCGCCATCGATATGGCCACAATGGCACCCGTCCCGACGTCGACCGAAAACATTACTCCGCCGCGCAGCAGTCATGGCTATAGGGACTCGTGGGGATATGCCCAGCCGCAGAAGGAGGTACGAAACGTTTCCGTCCTGCAGGAGGTGTCGACGTCACGGGACATCTGCATGTGCTGCAGTACTGACCGCTCGCCAGGACCTGGACGACGATATGAATGCCACCGCGAACCACGACTATACGCATAAAAATCACTACGCTAATCAAAACGGCAACTCGAACGTCCCATCCTACCACTCTGCCATGGAGCGACCTGGTCGCAAGAGGAACTCACATGACAACCTCTCGAGCGGCAAGGTACGCAACTCGGTGGACGGAACACACTACGGTAGCGAGCCCAAGACGAGCCCAACTCTAGATGACGGCTCTTGGGTAACCTATGGACCTCACTTGAATGGTGACGAGTACAGTCGAAACGCCGTGCCCATAGAGAACGCCGTCGCCGTCGACGAAGAAGAATCCAAGTGGATTCACCGAGACAAGTTGGCAAGAATAGAGAGCGAAGAGCTTCAAGCTGCAGGCTTCTTTGTCCCCAGAACGCGCAACCACAGCAAGCAGAGACGAGACAGGAGCCGCAGTGCTATGCGCCGAGGCACCGACGCGTCCGAACAGAGCCACGCCCCCAGGTCTCGCAAGAATTCGACCGCTGTCGAATCACGAAACGCTGAGCCAGTGGTGGAGAGCTGGGATCTGCGAACTCCCGAAGAGATCCGTGAAGAGGAAGCTAATGCTTACTTCACTTCAAACAACCACAAGGGAGGCTCTCGCATTCCGGTTGCAAAGGTTAGTCCAGCGCCTATTCCTGTCGACCGTTTTGAGCGAGGATCCACTGTTTCGAGGAAGACGAGCGAGAGCCCTGATGGAGAAGAATCATCTTTAACAAATGAAAAGACTCGACCTGGAAGCGCACACATGAAAGGGCCAGACACCATGTCGCTCAATGGCAACACCACTTTGCCTGCGCCGAAGCGCTCCGCTACCGATACGTCCCCGAAGAAGCCTGCGCCAGGCGTCCGGAAGACGTCGGGGCCGGGCAAGACGGCGACCACGACGGGTAGACCAAAGACGCGCTCTGGGTCTATCGGCGGGAGCATCTCAACCCGACCCTCTACTAGATCCGGAGAATTGTCTCCAGGAAACAAAGCCCCCGAGGGCGACCCCCCATGGATGATCAACTCTTACAAGCCCGATCCTCGACTGCCCCCGGACCAGCAGTTGCTCCCGACTGTCGCAAGACGCCTACAACAGGAGAAGTGGGAGAAGGAGGGCAAGTTTGGCGATGTCTACGATAAAGACTTCCGGCCGCTCAACGATCATGCCCTCCTGAGGCCCACAGAGCCCGAGAAGCCAGAAGAGGATAAGGATAAGGACAAGGACAAGGAGAAGTCGCCAACAGAAGACGAATGGCCGCTCAAGCTCGAGCCGACAAAGAGTCCGACTCAACGCCCAGGCGGATACTCTACCATGCCCAAGATCTCGGACAAGCATCACAGCCCACTGCCGAGCCCAAGGACGCCAGTTACACCACATGCGCCACCACAAGAGGAACCGAAGCCGCAACCAGCTTCCCAAGCTCCCGTACAACAACCACCAGCACCTGCTGACGACGACAAGGGTGGCTGTGGATGCTGTGTGGTGATGTAGAGTCCCTTTAGCCGTTCCTTTCTGTCAACCGCGCGACCAAGACAAAAAAGAAGACCGACACCGACCCAATGTGTCCCGACGACACTTTACGACGAAACGAATTTCCTTGCCAGATCACCTACCTGCTTGCATTCAGCCCTTGTGTTAGTTTACCGTACCATACCAAGCCAGCCGCCTACTTAGCGACGCAACTGCCATTCCCTTTGTTATACCGTGTTAGCGATTTCTTTCATATACCTGGACGGGATGCTACCACCCACTTGTCGCCGTGATGCAACCTCATCGCGAGAAGAAGATATAGTCACTGGTCTGACATGGATGCTCGACGACGACGAGTGGTGTTGGTTCCCGGCCTGCAGAGTCCCCTCTGATTCCTGCTTTGGGCGTCCCACATTCTCATGTATTTAATTATCGGCGTTGGCGCTTCTTTTTATTTGTCCTTTTTCTACAGTTGGTTGCGGTTTTTGTTTTTTGCTTTTGAGGTGTTCCTTTTCCCGTTGAACTCTGTGAAGAGAGGAGGAGAAGGCACCAGAAGGGGAACGATAAAATGGGGATGGATGCTGGGTGTAGTTGGTTGAACTGGAGCGAATGTCGCAGCGATTCTGGGTTGGATGACCCGGAATCGAGACCAGCGGTGACAGCTCTCTTGAAGGGAGAGGGGAGGGGCTTTCTATCAGCACTCTTGGAGATTGGAGATGATGGGTGTGGGATGAATAACAAGACTTTAAGATGTTTGCTGTGCCGAGCTGTGAAGAGTGAATCTGCTGATGCAGCATGCTTTCGATGTGTCCAAAAGCGGCCGTGATGGACGATGGGGACCTCGAGGTCGAACTCAAACGTATTCATTAGGCCATCTGGGTGAACGGCATATCAAGCTGTTCAGCTACGTTGGCGCAAGTGATCATGAAGTTTACACGAAATCCAACAGCCACGAATCAATATCCGGTGCCGAAACTGGTGTTTCGACAGAACAGTCTTTACGACTCCACAACGTCATCATTACACACCGAAACCACCGAATTGCGATCCAAGTTTCGGGAGATCGGCACACGATGTGGTTGCGCGTTATTCTCAAAGCTTGCTTACGACCAAGGCGGCAGAGCCTTTGTGGGACGGATAGAACGGAATGAGCAGAGTGAAATTGCTGCGAGTAATCAGCTGGTGTTTTTTTGGGGTGGAGTTGGCGGTGGGTTTGCATCATCGATTGGGCTTGTTGTGGGATGTGACGTGGAGGACATGCGAAGATGGGGATTTATATAGAGGTCTTTTCCTGGTGTGGATGATTGAATGAGATTCTGTAGATATCGTATCTATTCAAGATAGTACACAATGGTTGTTCAGCACGGAGACGCTCACCACATCCCCAAGGAGCATCGGGTTCACAAGTATGCCTCCCCATCTCCAACACAACCTCCCATCACCACTAACATCCCCAGACCCGGTGCCTGGCTCCCCGCCGACCGCCGCGTGCACCGCGAATACGTCCGCCGTGTAAGCAAGCACGTCGACGAGAACCCCAAGGACCTTGTCCCCGTTCTTCAAGAGTTTAAAGATTTCATCGAAAAGACGCCCCGCGTGTACATGTACTTTGTGCAGATGTTTGAAGAGGTTCCCCAGAAACAACCCTACTGCAACGATCCGACGGGCACGCCGCAGATTAGGGACTATGAGCACATGTTGCAGGTGCTGAATCACATCCTCACGAGGGCGCCCGAGTGGACGGATGCGGCGGAGAGCGTGGGGATGGTGGGTGTGCCGATGAATGCCATCTTTGACTATCCCATGGGGACGCCGAGGTGAGTTGATATGAACCTGGAGAGGGATTTGACTGATGAGATGGTGGTAGTGGTTATGCTGCTTTCTTGGATCCTGATGTGAATCGGATGCTCAAGAAGGTCCTCAACGAATGGGGCAAGTTCCTCCAGGTAAGATGGGACCATCTTGTTCTCCAGTATAGTCGAGCTGACACTTCAAGTCTCCCGAATCGGCTGAGGTTTTGGGAAACCACAAGCTGGGCTGGTTCGGCGAGACTGGCCTTGGTGATCTCGTCGAGGTCGCCAACGCACCCAAAAAGTCCAACCTCAGGTTTGAAGAGATGTTTGAGTGTGATCCCTCCGCTACACACTATGGCTTCAAATCCTGGGACGGTAAGTAGATAAACTCACTTTAAACCATGCTATGCTCACGGCGTGTTAGACTTCTTCACCCGCAAGGTCCGTGATTCGGCTCGTCCGGTCGCGTCGCCCGAGGACAACCTCGTCATTGCGAACTGCTGCGAGTCTCGCCTGTACAACATTGAGCGAGATGTGAAGCTGCGTGATCGCTTCTTCGCCAAGGGCCAACCTTACTCGATTCTCGACATGCTCGCCCACGATCCGCTGGCGGAGAAGTTCGCAGGAGGCACCATTTACCAGGCGTTCCTTTCAGCGCTGTCCTATCATCGCTGGCACTCGCCAGTGTCGGGAACGGTGCGTCGAGCCTTTGTCGAGGAGGGTACGTATTTTAGCGAGCCACTGTTTGAAGGCGTCGGCGAGCCCGGCCAGACTGAGATTTCGTTGGCGGGATTGTCGCAATCGCAGGGATACCTGAGTGCCCTGGCGACGAGGGCGATTATCCTGATCGAGGCGGATGAGCCGGCGATTGGGCTACTTGCGTTCATTGGTATCGGCATGGATGAGGTGAGCACGTGTGAGATCACGGTCAAGGAGGGACAGAAGATCAAGAAGGGTGACGAGACGGGCATGTTCCATTTCGGCGGGTCGACGCATTGTGTGCTGTTCAGGAAGGGCGTCAAGCTGGAGGGATTCCCCGAGGTTGGGAAGAAGGAGAATGTGCCTGTCCGTAGCCAGTTGGCGGTTGTCAAGAAGTGAGCTTGTTGCTGAATGGACAAGCCGGGGGGCACTATGTTACGTCGCATGGCCTAGTCAGCCACACCGAGGGATTGTGTAAGTCATTCAATTAATCGTCAGTCAGCTCGTTTTACTTATTTCTTCGCATCTTCCTTCATGCCAGCCTGAATCCAAGCTCTCGAGCCAGCAGCCTTGGCCTCAATCTCCTCCTCGGTCAGCTTGTTGGTCTCAAACCCCGTGTGAGGCGTGGGCACATGGCGACCCTTTTCAAATCCGGGACGCTCCAGGAGCTTGTAGAGCCACTTCTCAAGATGGGGGAACTCGGAGAGGTCTACGCCGGCCCATTCTGCGAGTTGCGTTAGTGGCTATTCAATAGGTGAGAGTCAAGAGGGAAAACTCACTGGCACTTGAGACCCAGCCCCAGCAGGAAATGTCGGCGACGGTGACCTTGTCGCCGACAATGTAGCCCGATGACGACTTTTCGAGGTGCGTGTCTAGGGTGCGGTATAGGCGGCGTGTCTCGTTGACATAACGGTTGATGCCATACTCAATCTTTTCAGGAGCGTATCCTAGGGAGGATTAGAAGGGGCAATTGATGGGGGTTGAATGCACGCACGCTTGAAGTGGTTTGCCTGTCCCTGCATGGGGCCCAGACCACCCATCTGCCACATGAGCTACGCCTTGGTTAGCACCATTCGTAGACACAATGGCAATATGAGAACTCACCCAGCTCGTCGTCTCCCAGTGCTCGCGAGATCCATAGGGATACGAGACCTTGTGGTCCTTGTCATAGCGCTCAACAAGATACTGCAGAATGGCGCCCGACTCAAAAATGCGAATCTTTTCACCGTCAAGAGTGTCGGTGATGGCGGGGATGCGGCCGTTGGGGTTGATCTCGAGGAACCACGGCTCCTTCTGCTCGTTCTCGCTCATCTTGATGGGGTACACCTTGTAGTCGAGGCCGAGCTCCTCGAGCAGGATGGAGGCCTTGATGCCATTGGGGGTGCCTACGGTGTAGAGGGTGATGTCGGTCTGCGTCTTGGAAGCCATGTTGAAGAGTTGTTTTCCCAGCTGAGCGATGCGTGAGGTCATGTCATGAGAGTTGAAAAGCGAGTGATTGGGTTGCACCTTTATATATGAGCAGGTGCAGATCATTCATGAGTGAGGGGTTCCCTTTCCGAGATGGATTATTCATTCGGTTTTGGATCCGGCTTAGAAATCCGATAGGAGCCCACATTCTGCTCTTTCCAGGTTCGGAGGAATACCTGTGTACAGGTCGTTGCTGCCGATGGCGCCATCTTAGTAATGACGCTCCGATATCTCCTTGGGGCCCGGAGTATTTGGCCCGAGGGTCCGCGGGATGGCCGACCACCTACTTCCGGGACGTTGATTCTTCTCAGAGCGTCTATTGTTGTTCATCTGGGGCATTTCCTGAATTGCCCAATCACATCTTTTCATCTCTTGGCTCATGACTTTGTTCTAGCTTCGAAGAGACTGCTTTGCTCGAATGGCCATGGTCGGACAGGCTTGGCTTCTCATTTGGCAGATTACGGCACGTCGGAGCACAGCAACTTTGACCCTTGGAAGACGGATGGGAGATTCGATTGTTGGGTCTTTATATTTTATCGCTATATGAACCTTGGAAATTGAAGTTGGCGAAAGCAACTTTGACTCGACGGAGGTGGTCATAACGTCGCTCACCGCCTTTCCACGCACCCCCCCCCCCTCCCACGCGTTTTTTCGCGACGCGCTCTAGTAATCCTCCCTCAATCAAACCACCACAACATTACCAATTCTCATCTAATTCGTATTAAATCTTCATTATGAGTTTATCTAAAGTCGCTCGTGAGAATGATATAGCTGAAGTCCTTCGCAGGAACGAGAATGG
>SSHR01001635.1:0-15261 GCA_006518225.1 Fusarium neocosmosporiellum | reverse complement strand
GGCGAGCGCAAGGGGAAGAATAGTAGATGGTGGGGATGGAGGGGGGGAGTTGGGCTGCAGGTTTGCTTGTGGTTTTTTTTTTTCCTTTGGTGGAGGGAGGGGAGCAAAGGAGGGGAGGGGCAACCAAAGCCTGGGTCGGGGAAGCCGCTTACTGAGAGGCTCCCAAACAGTGAAGAATGGAGGGCGGACTAGAAAATTCGGTTTCCTTTTCAGTGGGATTCCCGGTAGCCGGGAAGAATGATTAGGTAGAGGGTACCTGCGGGTCGATGTGTGACGTGGTGTAGATGCAGTGTAGTGCGATGATGTAAACCAGGTATGGTCTACTTGCTGTTTTTGATTCGAGGCGATTCGAGAAGATGCGTTTTTTCCTTTCCTTTCAGAAAGAACAAAGGATACAAAAAGAAGGCGAGCAATGCACAAGGCAAACTGGGTATTTATTCTGATATTCAGTCTTCAGATAACCGTGTTCCCTCCTCTCTGCCTAGAAACAGAGTGTGAATAGATATAACGTCCAGGGTCCCGTTGTTGCCATCCATCAGAATCTGGAAACGACGATAGTCTTCTTTGCGATTCTGCCAGCTCTAGCTGCAAGGCAAAAAAAAAGAGGTGGGCAATTTACGGGGGGGTACTTCTGAAAGAGCCCTGCATCCCCACCGAGCAAAGCACAAGGCGCCTAATCAAAGTCGCAATTGGGTCATTACATGTCAGATGTACCTTTTTTGACTCGCGTCCAAGGCAACCTAGACTTCGCCTCGTCTGGTAAGAGAAAAAAAAAAAAAAGAGTGATGTGCTAGCAAGGGGAGGAGAAAGGTGCCCGGGTGAGATGCTGCCCCTCCCCCGCTCCCCAAGGTGAGGCAAGCTGTTTTTGTTGATAGAGGGGCAGAGGTGACCAGGCGAGACGAGACCCCAGCAACGACTCCTGGGTATAATACCATCAAGACATGTTGTGCATCTTCTCTCGACAATGTCTACTCCGTGGTACGCAGAAACCTCACAGACCCTGAATTCATCCTGTGGATTGCGGCCTTAAATCCGGCTAACCCTCCCTAGCCATGACTAACAACTACCCAGCCCTCAACATTAATTTGCATGACTTTGACACAACCTTTCAACTCGTGCCAAGCCTTTTGCAACAAACATCAGGCATATTTTGCTCCGCCGGCTCTTCCACTGGCTCACCGACAAACCAGATGCTTCCTTGTGATCACCGTTGGGCTCTTAACCCTGGACAACCGAACCGAGTTGCAATCCATTCATGCGGGCCTCAATAATAAGAGCTTGTCATGATAACGCATTATTGACCATCCCACTAGCAGAACCTGTTTCTAAATCACCATCCATCCATCCATGGATCGTGTTTCATGTCAGACCTCTCCTCCTACCCACTGGTCTGGTCTGTTTTGTCTCATTTCATCCCACACCAGCAACCTCATCCACCTGGATAACAACACAACGCCTGGATCACCTTCAGCACCCACCCCGGTCACGCCCGCCCATCCTCATCTCCGGACTTCCCTCCCATCTTATCTTGTCATGGACCGCCCGGTTCCAATATTGCGGGGTAGACCGTACGACTCTGACTTGTCAATGCCCATGCAAGATCGGCATGTCAACAGCCTGCACCACACACCTTTTCCACCGAAATAGCTTCATCTAGCATAGACCTATCTGACTCTCATCTGCAACACCTGCCCAGCTAATATGTTGCAACCAATCTCAAGTAAACCGTCGTCATGTCTTTGTTTATCTGTTTTGCTTCAATCCTCTCGCCATCCGGCTCGCAAACGACAAATTCCCACCAAGCCTGGATTGCCCTCTCTCCTGGGCTGGACTAGCGACCTCCTCCGTCAAGCCAACATTGGATCCCTCGCTTGGCTCGCCTTGGGCAACTCGATTGTACTGCCCTTGATCATGTAGAGGCCTTGCATTTGTACTGGCCAAGTAGTTTGCTCGTCTCAGAGGTGAATCCGAGAGCTCCCGGCCGGACAAAACCGCCTGCATGTTGCCCACCTCTGAAGCCTGCGTTTGCATTTGTTGTGCAATCTCGTACTTGCGACGGTCTTCTTCACCCATGAGAAGCTTCATTCGTCGTGGCGTGCACACCCCAAAGTCTATGCTTCCACTAGATATCATGCTGTCAAAAGAGTCTCGCTCCCGTAACTGGGGTCTGGCGTATGTTCCTGACTCGACATCGTCTGCACTTACATCCAGCTCATCTGGATGCAGGTATGTTCCAGATGCCGTCTTCTGACGAGCTGAGAACTTGCCATCGATTTTGTCCGGTGGCCGCACCACGCTCCTGGACCGTCCGAGACTGCTCGTTGCCGCCGACTCTCGCTTTGACGCTGCTCTGCGAGCTTCGTGTGCTGCTCTGAATGTCTCTGGAACCACGTTTAGCTCATCACCTTGCTTTTCGGCCTGTTCCACAGCTTCCCGTGCGGTCGTGTGCGTGTCCGCTGCTGCGGCATCTGCTCGTGGACCACCCCATGTTCGCTGTCCTGCAGTGAAGATCCCGTACACCATGTAATACCAGTTGTAAAACGGGTTCAGAATAAACATGAGCGGGTACAGCCAGATTTTGAACCGCCGGAGCTTCGCCCCAAAGTACAGCATCAGCATCCAGTTGAGGCCTAGAGAGATGGCGATGAACCCCACGGGAAGATCGTCCACTTTCTTGACTGTTGTCATCAGGGCCAGGACCATGATAAAGAAGAGCAAGGCTGTCGTCCGGATAGTGTTTTGCATGAACCGAACAAGGATGAGGATCGGGTATCGCTTCCAAAGGCGCCAATCCGTCAGCATGCATACTTCGTTGGTGATGAAGCCAAGAAACCATCGGCGCCGCTGCTTAATCAGGGACCGATAGGTCTGAACAGCTTCCGTCTTGCAGAATGCCGACGTGCACATCTGGATCTGGTACCGCTTCTTGGCTCCGATCATGAAGAGATGTGTCAGCCAGCGATCCTCTCCCAGGTGACACTTGGCAAAGTCGAACAGGTCCTCGCACTGCTCCGCCTTGTCCACAAAGTAGTACTTGGCCATTCGTCGAAAGGCTGAGAATCGTAACATGGTCAGCGCACCGGGTAGACATGTCACAGAGCCACACCCGGACTCGACTGTCCGTTCAAACAGCTGTCCATGGATGTACTCCATGTCCTGCAGCAGGGTAATAACACTATGCTTCCTCGTCGTTGAGGTGATGACGCCAGTCATGGCCAGCATGTCTCTAGTATTGCCGGGACTGAGCTCCATATCGTAGACAAAGTTTTGAAGGCACACCTTGTCCAAGATGCAATCCGAGTCGATAAAGAGGATGAATAGATTGTCGTTTCGCTTGAGGTATTGCTCGTATACCTTGTCAATGAGCTTGAAAGTCACCTTTTGGCAGTGACGCTTGCCTCCATGAGGGAATCGAGAAACAGTTATGCGAGCCGAGCGGTAGCTTATGTCGATGCTCTTAGGATACGACTCCATTGTTAGTGGCACGCCGAGATGATCGATCGTGTTGAGATACAGCTCGTCTTCTTGCTCGCCGTCGAAGGATAAGAAAACATGGATACATGCGGCTGGGTAGTCGCAATCAACGACTGAATTGATGGCTTTGATAAGGACTTCGGGCTCCTCTCGATAGCAGGGCATCACGACCACGACTTTGGGCGCAGTCACATCGTCGAGAACCTGCTTGATGCGCTTCGTCCGGCCGAGTTGATTCGTCACGAGCTGATAGATGCAGAACAGCCAAGGAACTGTGAGCAATATGGCAAAGCTCCAAAAGGCGAACCACTGAAGAAACGCCACCATCTCTTCTGGCCATAGCTTGGTGACTTGGCTCGGCAATGGCAACGTCACTACCATGATGGGAAGGAAGATGGCGCTAGCATGAGTTAGTCTATGCCTTTTGATGTGAAGTGGGAGCTATCAACTTACCGGAGTAGAACGAATGCGACACCAACAACGACGCAAAGCACATTGATGGACCAGTGTTCTGCCTTCTGGAAGACCTTGACAAGGCAGTATACGAAAGCTGCCAGCCAGAGAAACCACTCGAGGCAAGCCATAACGAGAACAACACCCACGATACTTGTGTAAACAATCTTTTGGAAACTGGTCAGCTCTGATATAGAAAGAGTGGGCAACACTCGGATGCATGCATACGTACATCCTCCAAAGGCCAGTCGTCCAGCACCGCCATGATTGCAACGGGATAGTATCAATATCGCCCGAGCTCTCGGATGGGCTGTATCTCACTAGGAAGCACTGTCCTATCTCTGGGAGAAGGCGAGAACGGCTTGAAAGGGGTGTCCAAGGTCAACAAGTTGCGGAACGGACGGACGGCCTCTCCCTCGACACCTGAAGGACGAGGATCTGCAGGCTCGCCAAGGTAGAGAGCCTCACAACTCGCGGGAGCCAAGACGGAAGGATGAATTCTTCCAAAATAGGCCACCTCCTTACTGTGGCGCTGCCGTGAGCGAGTGAGCGCCCGACGGCGGCCCGCAGGTAATGGCGAGTCTCGAATAAGAAGAGGCGAAGGGTGTTACAAACGGAGCGAGTTGACAGATGTCAAGCCACTCAAGATAAATACCGAAGGAGGAGATTGGCCTGGGAGAGCTGAAGTATGGAAGGTGCCAGGAAAGGGTGAGAGAGAAGGCACGATGGGGGCAAGGTAGGTATCACCACAAGTTTGCGCTTGAATTGAAGGAGTGCATAAGTCATGATGAATATAGCCCCGTAAAGCCGACTTCTGGAACAATCCCGAGCATAATTGCAGCATAGTACTGACCAAATAACAAAGCCGTATGCAGCATTTGAGTCGGCAAACGCCTCTCCTATTAGGACAAACAAACATTGGATGCGACGTGAGTATCCGTCTCTTGGCAGCACAACACAACCTTCGAAGCACTCACACCGCATCGGCCAAGGAATACGGTAGTAAATCTGAATCAATAGCGTTTATAGAGCGTTTGCTTTTTCGGCTATAGCGAACCAACACATCCAGCGACCTGACGTTTTCGCAGATACCTAAATTTCATTTCGCCGTGTCAAGCAATATGCGGCGTCTTTACGGCAACAGCCTGTCAAGATCATCAGACCTATGAAAATGCTTTAATAGGTTTTGTGTTAGCCGTGACGGCTCCCTGGCAAGCACATCCTCCCCCCCGCGTCATCAACCGTGCAAACTCTCACAGCTCTCTGGTGATGAGTAAAGGGGCTTGTTTGCCTGGCCATTGCCGAACGAGGCATCGAGCACGCCCCAAAAGATATAGGGACAGCCCTTTTTGTCCTCGAATCCATGGCGATTCAGGCATGACGCTCGGAATGGATCATGCCAGATGCTTTTTGGTTACCTGGCGAGGGATGTTATCCGACTCGGTGAGCGTGTACGCGTGACGCGAATCGGGCGTGTGTTGACCGCGTGAATGATCTGGAGCTGTAGATGGAGGCACGATGCAGATCGAGGATACTCATCAGAGTCCCCATCTTTCTCTCGTCCTCCAAGGAGGATGAGAGCCTGGGGCTAGATTAGTTGTGAACCTTACCCATCCTCACACGTCTACCAATCGACATCGCTGAGCTGGAGTTTCCTGGACCTTTGCCCGCGGTCCTTGTTCGACCTTTCCAGGCGGTTATGATAGTATGTCGCCGGTCGGTCGTTGCCTGAGTTGACATGTGAATATTGACGTTGCGATGAAGTTCTGGGGAGCCAGGGTCTGTACCACCATCCGGATCCTCGTTCTGTTGAAGATCATAGTTGAGCACCAGGTTCTTGATGCGCTGCTGTTCCTCCCGTTCAGCCTGCTGCTGGTTCTTCATGGCGATTGCAAAAGTCGAGTCCGATGGCAACTCGACAGTTCGTGTCTGATGCGGGATTAGCGTTCATTGTCACGATCTTAACCAATGGAAATCTCCCTACCTGCTGCCGGTTGCCCTTCTTGGTGAGCAGCGAGAACGCCATAGTGTGGTTGGGAGGGGCTTCACTGCTGCCCCCTTCTGCCGAGGACGGCGTATCGCGATTCTTGGCTCGAACTGGAAGTGGCACGTCAAAGAGCTGTTTGCGCTCAAACTTGCGCGACTCTAGACTCTCGGCCATCAATTTGGCGTACTCTCGTTCAAAGTCAGCCTCGTCTTCAGGGTCAACTTCCTCTTCCTGTCGAGTGACAACAATAGCTTCTTCCTCAAAGGTGCTCTCGCTGTCGGACTCCTCATCAACGTCCTGGAACCGCTTGTTAGCTAAACGATGGCGTTTGGTGCTTGCCTAGCTCACCTCTGCATCCTCCTCTTCGGAAGCGCTCTCGTCGTTGTCATCACCATCCACATCGTCATTGTCGCCGTTGTCATCATCGGACGAAGGATCACTAGTGGCGTCATCCATATCGGCTGTCTTGTCAACACCTGCCGACTTCTGATCTTGGGCGACAGCAAGCTGGAACGCCTTGACGGCTTCTTCTAAACCAGCGGCGAGCTTCCATTGCGGACGAGTGAGGTGAAACGTGTCTTGCACCAAGAACTCGATGTCCATAGGAAGAGGCCCCTTTGTGAAGATGTAATACTTGTGCGGGTCAGCAAGAAAATGTTGTCCAACAAGAAGAAAGTTTATACCTGGAAGAAAGAGAGGAAGTAGTCTAGCTTCTTGCCTGCTGCACCTCGATTGAAGAACATTCCGCAAGTCTCCAGCATAGTTGCGACGAGGCGAATGCGGAAGAAGTCATCTGGAGGATCAAGCGGATTGAATTTGCCAGGAATGGGCGGGCCACCTGTGAAGTAATAAGTTAGATATCCTGTTGAAAAAGTAGTCAATGTGTCTCACCATATCCGAATGTCATGATCTTGTACATGGTGTCGAAGATGACTGGGTGCTCAAGCATGCGGTAATTGTAAAGCTCGCCAAGATACTTGACTTCAGCAATGCGTCGTTGATAGAATCTGTAGTCATTCTGCTCCAGCCCAAAGGTTATGGACTCGATGACGTTGTCAATCACCTTCACAACAAATGCGGGATGATAGCGGTAGAGGGCGCTCAGAAGAATTCCAAGGAGATGGACACTTCCATATTTGACCTTGCCAGGCTTTGAAAAGACCTTTTCTAGAATGGCAACAACCTAAATGATGTCAGTCTCTTGCATATATAGAGAAGCAAGGGGTACAAACCTCTGTTTCTTCCCAGTGGAGTCTTCTGATTTGCTTCAAAATCTTGCTGTAATTTCTCTTGGTCATATCAACATAGATCAACTTGCGAACAAAGAGTTCCATTGGTGTCCGTTCCTTTTGTTCAATAGCCGGTCTCTCAGGCGGGTCGACATAGTAGACGGCGTTATCGATGAGCATACGCTCAGGTTGTCCGATGTGCTGAACAGACTTCTTGCGCTGCAGAGTCTCGAGGAAGCTCACCATACGGGGAGCCGTCTCAGGGTTACGAAGAAGATATCGACCGCAGTTCTCAATGAGATTGCACAGAATCTCAATGTTCATGCGCGAGAAATCGTCGAGACTGACCTTCAAGCAGTGAAAGACGACGTGTTCAGGAACAATGCCAAATTTGGTCAACTCTGCAAGATATCGAATGTTGCTCAGTCGAACCTGGCCCAAGAAGTCCTTCTCCTTGCGCCTTTGTAGACTTCGGAATTCTGCATCGAGATAGTCGACAAGGCCTTTGGGAACATCTGGCATGTATTGTCCCAGTGTAGCAACAAGACGAGACCATGATGGAAGCAAATCACTTCGACCCTTGGGAACCTCGGTCAAAGCCTTGACAAGACGATTGCGGGAAGCCTTGGAATTGAGGAAGCAGAAGTCAATCGCCGTCTGGTCAACAACATCCTTGCTGGTTAGCTCTGGTAGGCGGGCAAGCAGAGCGTCAACCTGGGCACCAATGGTTCGGTTGGCGATTGCTGTTGACTGATCATCCGCACTATCAGCGGATTTGGCTGCCTCGGCGGCCTCAGCAGGATCAATCTTCTTGCCAACTTGTTCATCCGTGTCGGTCTTTTTCTTCTTGCCGTCTTCGAGCAGAATAGGGGGGACCTTGCCCTTGAGGTCAACCAAGTTTTCATAGAAGCGGCGTTCGTCTTCATCCTCCCAGATACCAGCTCCATCACCCATCGAGCGCAAGTAATCGCCAGTCTTGACCAGACCAATTGACCCATTGGATGCGCCGAGTGAGTCGTCCGAATCTTTCAAGTCAGGCATGTCAGCCCCAATGGCATCTGCAATAACCTGGGCGTTGGAAACAAGGCGCTCCTGAGCCTTGACCTGTTTCTCATAGTTTGCCTGTCGATCTTCAAAAACCTCGCCAGACTTGACGTACGCCTCGGCATTGCGTCGAGCTTGCGATTGAATCGACTTTTGGTCTCGGGTGATGTGTCCTTTGACGTCGTCGAAGTACTTCTTGAGGACACCCCTGAATCGCTCTCGCATCTCGGGTTCGGTAAATGGTTGGTCTGAGTCGGAAGACGTTCCACTTTCATCCTTTTCATCATTGATCTCCTCATTGCCCTCAGTTGTGCCGTCTTCCTCAACCGTTTTTCGCCCATCCGCACCAGTCGGCTTTACCCCTAGGATATCCCAACTGAATGACTTGACAAAGATGACAAGGAGCGGGAGGTTTGCGTGTTCGCGGTCGTATCCAAGAAGGTCCTTAAGCACTTCCAGCGGGAAGGGGTCTGCACCGGCACCTTTGTTCGTCCGGGTCTTGAGTTCGGCGACCTTGCCTGCTGCCCCCTTTGTCGCATCGTCGGGTCGGCTTACATCGTCGAGGGTCCTTACAACGCCAACCAACCAGAGTTCGGTGACCACACGGAGCAATGCGCGCTGGCGGGTAATGCGCTCCTTCTCTTCCTTTTCGCGAGCTTCGGGAGCCAGAGCCTTTAGTATACCCTTGTCTGGCGTCGCCATACCCTTCCCGAGCAGCCAAGCTAGGTATTCCGTGAACTCGCTCGGACCGAAGCGCTGATGTAGAGCGCTGACAATCTCGACGCCAGCCTCGATCTCGCCGGGCGACTTGAGCCTGCATAGTCCTTCATAGCAAGCGGATATAATCTCGGAGAGGTACTTGTGCAAGCTGAGAGTTCGGATTTCCTGGAGGAAGGTGCTGAGGGTAGCAGCGGTGATGGCGGTTCGCAATCGTTTAATAAAAGCGGTATTCTTCTTGAGAGACGAGTCGAGCGTCTTCCCAACAGGGAAGAGATCTATATTATCTGATGTCAACAGGTGGGAGCGGGGGGAGTAGTGGGGTAGACATGGAAGTGATTCACACCTTTTTCGCCATCCCATGCCTTGTCGTTCAAAGCGCGCAGTTCGCCTGGGAATATGGTAAGCTCGGTTCTTCAGTGAGGAGAAGAATGGAAAAGGCATACGCTTCCTTGCGCGATCCATGGCTAGCCACAGAAGAGTGGGAGGGGATTCGCGACTTGGGGTAGTTGGGTGTGTGTATGTCGTATCTGAGGTGGGTGGAGGGCGGCGCTACATTCGGCGCGCGCGGACTGCTAAGGGATGTATTTTCCCAGAAAGTGGTACTGCAGACAGGGCAACAGAGCCGACATGGGTGCTTCCGTCAAGCCAGGACGGAGGAATTGCGAAGGGGCAGGGCGAGTCGTCGATGTTTGGAGTTTGATGTTATTACTGACTTTCGGGTTGCATACGGTCAGAGGTTGGCGGGTGCCCCGGTACGTACCTGACCTGGTAGCCGGGATGTGGGGATTGGAGGCTCTGAATTGCTGCTCTCTGAACCACTGAGATCATGCGCCGGAACAATGTTATAGCGGCCATGCTTCATGACTTCCATCTGAGTTGGACTTGGTGATGATGCTTTCATGCTCCTACACTGCCAAGCAATTCGAAAGAATAGAGTGTCATTGGTCCTCGGCCCTATAGCCTTTTGACATTTCAACCTACTATCATTTCATCCTGGGGTACCTCAGTTAGTGCCACGATGGGTCTCTTTCATCCTGCGCACACGTCATTCCAAGGGCTCCCCACGGCCTGAAGCCACTGCCTGACCTCCCACGCTTCGGCATATCCTGACCGTGGTGAGGTTTTTCCCGCAACAGATGACGATCATCTTCAGATCCATTGGCCTCTCCAGACAAATGCAATTAATTTAAAGGGCAGGGATCCTGAAAATGGACCCCAATCACTCCATTTCCTATCTTTATCTCTTATCAGTCCGAGTTGCGACGGCGGACCCTCAGCGGTTTTGACATCTCCGGCCAGACTCGCCTCATCAGCCTCCATGATTCGTCCACCACCGGCATCTCCTGATAACGGCGATGCCACAACCTCCGCGGATCCTCCTGGGATACTATGCACCCACTCATTCGTGATTTGCATCTCCTCGCTCGAGACACCAGCAACACGACACTATGGGCAAAGTCTGGTCCGATCCGAGGACCCCCAACAGGGGGGGTTTCCGGGTCCGGGTAACGGGCAAATGGACGTTCCATCTACAGCCATAGTGGTTATTATCGAGCGCCATCCGTTTCTTACTATGAACTTGTAGTTGCTCACCTAAACCTCCTGAATTCGTGTCTGTTGTCTAGAATCGTCACTTGTATCATTTCTTCGATATGGAGTCTCCCCCAACAACAGCTCTTCAGAGCATCCCCGAAAACTCTGAATCTTCAGTTATCGGTAGCCTTCCGCCTACACCCCCAGATACAGCGAAACCATCTCGAATAAGTAGCTTTCACGACTTGCAACAAATCTCCCCAATCGGATTGCCATCGATAGAGTCCATCAAACCCTACGCCCTACCTCCCAAATTTCGACCAAAAGAGGTCTTACCAGAGGATCTCAAGACTCCCGACAACTATGTCAAGCGTGACCCCCGTCTTATTCGCCTCACAGGAGTTCATCCCTTCAACGTCGAAGCACCCCTTAGCGAACTATACGATCAGGGTTTTCTCACCAACGAGGATCTTCATTATGTCCGCAACCATGGAGCTGTCCCTAAGTGTGAGGACGCTGATATGCTCGACTGGGAGTTTCAAGTCGAGGGCCTTGTCGATAATCCCATCAAGATGACCGTACGGGATCTTCTAAACGACTACGAGCAAGCCACTTATCCCGTCACCCTCGTCTGTGCTGGAAACCGCCGCAAGGAGCAAAACATGGTTCGAAAGACAAAAGGTTTCTCCTGGGGCGCTGCTGGTCTATCAACGGCTCTTTGGACGGGTGTTCCTATCGGCGACTTGCTTGCTGCTGCGAGGCCGAAGCGAGGAGCCCGATATGTCTGTTTCGAGGGGGCAGACAAGCTGCCTAATGGATACTATGGAACTTCGATCAAGCTCAACTGGTGCATGGATCCCAACCGCGGCGTCATGGTTGCCCACAAGATGAACGGAGAGAAGCTTCATCCTGATCACGGAAAACCTGTTCGAATCATCATTCCTGGTCAGATCGGCGGGCGAAGTGTGAAGTGGCTCAAGAGGATCATTGTCACATCGGAGCCCAGCGACAACTGGTACCACATCTTCGACAACCGAGTCCTACCGACAATGATCACCCCTGAAGCCAGTGCCGACTTGCCTGATGTGTGGAAGGATGAAAAGTATGCCATATACGACCTCAACACGAACAGTGCTATGTGTTATCCCGCCCACGATGAAACCATCCCGTTCCTGGATGCCCCGTCAAGCTACAAAGTGCGAGGATACGCCTATGCTGGCGGTGGAAAACGCGTCACCAGGGTAGAAGTTACTCTCGACAAGGGCAAGTCATGGCGGCTATCCACTGTTCGATATCC
Source organism: Fusarium neocosmosporiellum (assembly GCA_006518225.1). Lineage (NCBI taxonomy): Eukaryota > Fungi > Ascomycota > Sordariomycetes > Hypocreales > Nectriaceae > Fusarium > Fusarium neocosmosporiellum. The sequence goes on along the minus strand of SSHR01001635.1, from coordinate 3,524 downwards.
CGAAGACGATTACCGATTCGCGCCGGAGGGAGATACTCTGTATGGTGGACGAGTCGACATGTGGTGGCGCGAGACGTGTTTCTGCTGGTGCTTCTGGGAACTTGACATTCCCATCGACGAGCTCCGTGAGGCGGACGATATCATGATCCGGGCAATGGATGAATCCATGATGGTCCAGCCTCGTGACATGTACTGGAGCGTCCTCGGCATGATGAACAACCCCTGGTTCCGCGTCGTCATCCACAAGGAAGCCCACTCGCTCCGGTTCGAGCATCCTACGCAACCGGCCCTGATGCCAGGAGGCTGGATGGACCGCGTCAAAAAGGCCGGCGGGAACCTTGCCAACGGCTTCTGGGGCGAAAAGGTCTCTGGCGAAGCAGAAGACGCCGTGGAGCAGGAGCCTGAAAAGGAGATCTGTCTTACCGACCCCAAGATCGACCGCAAGATCACGGCTGCTGAACTCAAGCAACACGACGGCGAGATTGATCCTTGGTTTGTCGTTAATGGTGAAGTGTTTGACGGGACGCCTTTCTTGGAAGGCCATCCCGGCGGTGCGGCGTCCATCTTTGGTGCTGCTGGTCAAGATGTTACTGAAGAATTTATGACTATTCGTAAGCTTCCTGAGCATCTTATGCAGCTTCACTTACTAACAAATACTCTCAGACAGCGAAAACGCCAAGGCCATGATGCCTGCCTATCACATCGGCACCCTCGACGAAGCTTCCCGCGCCGCCCTCAGCGGCGAAGACTCGGCAGAAGAGGATCCGAACCGCCCTATATTCCTCCAGTCCAAGACCTGGAGCAAGGCCATCCTGGAGTGCAAGACGGCCATATCGTCCGACACAAAGATCTTTACTTTCAAGCTCAACCATGACAATCAGGAGATCGGCCTCCCTACCGGCCAGCACCTGATGGTTCGCCTTCGTGACCCGGCGACCCGCGAAGCCATCATCCGCGCGTACACGCCCTACTCAGACGGTTCGGAGAAGGGACGACTCGATGTGCTCATTAAGATCTACTACGATACACCACAGCGCAAGGGCGGCGTCATGACGCAGGCTCTAGACGCCCTCCCGCTGGGCCACTTTGTCGAGTTCAAGGGCCCCGTCGGCAAGTTTGAATACCTCGGCGGTGGACGCTGCTCCATTGGCGGTAAAGAGCGTCGTGTCCGCCGCTTCATCATGGTATGCGGCGGATCTGGCATTACACCGATCCGTCAGGTCCTCCGTGCTGTGATGCGTAATCCCGCTGACCCGACACCCTGTCTCGTCTTTGACGGTAACCGTGCCGAGGAAGACATTCTCTGCAAGGCAGAGCTCGACGAGATAGCTTCAGCCAATTCTGAGAGGTGTCGCATCATACATGCTCTCACCAATCCATCACCGTCGTGGACGGGAGCGACTGGACGCGTGAACCAGGCATTGTGTGAGAGAGACATAGGCCAACTCGCGAGGGGTGGGGAGGGTGATGATCTGGTGCTTGTATGCGGACCTGGTCCAATGGAGAAGAGTGTCAAAGAGATATTCTCAGGAATGGGCTGGAAGGAGGATGATTTTGTCTTCTTCTAAGCAGTCGATCGAGGTTCAATGCCTCTAGGATGAGGAAGAGGGACAGCTCATCAACGGATATTGCGTGGCGGGATGAAATGGGATAATTAAAGTGATAAAACGGTATTTGTCAAGGTTTCTTTTCTTATATACTGTAGGTAACTAAACCGCAATCTAGAACATTTTGAGCAAAACTCCCCAGAATCAAAAAGTGTCACCAGTATTCCAATGCTCCCGCTACCAGAAACCAATGTCCTACTACCGTAGTTGCTCACGCGCTTGTCCAAGGATGACAGCAAACACCAAGTAATTCCTAGTCATCATATCGTAATGTAATGTTTCGTCTGATTTATAGCGAGGCGTTCCGTTTGTTGTTGATTAGTGGCCACCCTCGCTTGAACCCTCACTTCCACCGGAGCTTCCGTGCTCAACGGGGTCTGGGTAGTACCACGCACCAGCGGCAATGGCCACGTAGAGAGTCATGAGCAAGAAGCCCTCCAGATAGTTGCTCTTCTGGTCCTGAAGGAATCGGCCAACAGTGAGGATACCAAGGATAAGCATGACCAGGTTGAAAACATCAAAGTTGAGATCAAGCTCCTTGCCGAGGCCCCAGCTAACAATAACAGCCAGAGGCGCATTGAACAGGGCGGTCTGCAGAGTAGCACCAAGAACGTGAGAGAGGGCAAAGTTCATCTGATTGTCCCATGCCTCGTCGACAGCGGTGAGATGCTCGGCAAACTTCTCGACAAAAGGCACTAGGATAAGACCCATAAAGGCATCAGACACATCTCCCCTCTCAATAACATGGTGGATCTGCAAGACCAGGATGACGGCCATGAGTGACACAAGAGCAACCGAGACGGCCAACGCAATGATACACTCGGTCAGAGTGAGCTTGCCCTTCTCGACGTCCTTGTGCTTGTCCTTGTCACGGTGCTCGTCGTGCTCGAAGATGGCGTCGTAGATACCATGGTGAGTTCGCGTCTGGAAAAAGACGTAGACGATGTAGGCAATGATAAGAAGGATCGAGATGACGCGAGAGATCTGCAGCGTCTGGTGCTCAACCTCTGCATCCGTGTCGTTGTTGCCGGCAAATCGACCATGCTCGAAAACGGTGGGTAGGGCGAGAACGACACCGCTGGTTGCGTGTTAGTCACCAAGAGATACAACATGGCTTTGGCGAAACGTACGCAGTAAAGAGCAACCCGCTTCCGGCTTCGCTGATTACCTCGTTGAATATCTGTTCCTCCTCTAGCAGTCCACCCACAAAGAAGCAGGCGCCCAAGCAGAAAAGCATGGTGGCAAGGATGGAACCCAGGATGGCGGCCTTGATAACGAAGTACATGTTTTTATTAAGGAGGACCATGAAAAGAACAATTTCGACAATGGAACCGATACTGGAAGCAATTAGTACGGATTGTTGGGGAAATGATGATAGAGCCATACGTAATCTCAGTGAGGACGCCAAAAACATGAGGCAGCTTTCGGGCGAGTTCTTGGCCAGCGAAACCAATCATGTTGGCACAAGGGACCATGGCGATGTAGGCGAGAATAAAGATGAGGGTGTGGTGGTCGGGGAGAGCATCTAGTCGAGACATCCATGTTAGCAATCGAGTTCAACACTATCACCAAATTTGACTTACAGCGAACGGCAATGGCAGCAGGGACAACAGGCCAGAACAAGTTGCAGAGCAAACTAGCTCGACTCGCCGACTTGAAAGAGATCTTGGTAAAGTGTATAGGATGGAAGCCCTTGCGGCCACTCTCGCCAGCAGGCTTGATCCATCGCGTGGTCCTGGTATAGTGGTCCATCTTCTTGCTCTTCTTGAACTCGTCGTATGTGGTGGGTGCAGGAAGAGTGCGGTCCTCACTCTCAGTGTCTCGCAGGTTGGTAAGGGGGTAATATGCCTCCCGCGAGGGCGAGGGGGGCGGGGATTGAGGCATGACGATTTGTTATATGGACGGGCCAATCTCGGG
>SSHR01001633.1:0-26844 GCA_006518225.1 Fusarium neocosmosporiellum | reverse complement strand
AACAATCATCATCTTTGGGCTCCACATCGTATTGAACACTATCACCTTGATCGAATTGATCGTATCGGATCCATCATTCCATATACTTCACTTCAGCCACTTGGCGCGCCGGCGCCATGCCGGAATTTCGGTTATTGCAATAGTCGGATCGGGGTAATTTTACCCCGTCACCAAACACGGTGTGTGGGGACCTGATCTCATTGGCTCTTCACCTTGACACTCTGCCGCGAGTCTCTCATGGCGCGCGCTCACCAACTCTCCCGACGGAATCAGGTAGGTAGTGTTCACCAACGGCTCACTCAAGCTCAGCGGCCCATGTTTCAAAGCCGAGCGGTTAAGATTTTGAGTTAGTAGTTCATTTGGCTGCAAAGCTTGGCCAATTCACGTCGGGGCTTTACTGGAAACAATTGTGCACCTTTCTTGTGAGCGATGGTGCGGAACTGGGCACTATCATTCTGTCTCCTCCGGCCTTTCCGGGCGTTACCGAAACGCGGAAAGATGACCTGATAGGAGATGACTCTCATCAGCAAATATTGGCCCCACTGGAGACAACACTATCGCATATATCTTATTCATATCCGTTGTGATGTCGTCTTTCTGCTCAAGGTGAAACAGAGACTCCCCATCATCTCTCTCTTGTTCGATTTCCGCCCGGCCAGGACTCTTAATCATATCGTCACACTAATCTTTGCTCAACTTTTCCCGTTGGCTCAACAAGAACTTTCCACCCGTAACTCTGCAGCATTCTTTTCCCGTCAATCTGGTCCTTCACAAGGGTCAAAATTACGAAAATGGAACCCATCCGGCCCATGGCGGGATTTCGGAATTATATTCCGCCCAAGGACGTTCCAAGAAGCAAGGAGCTTGCGGCATCCGACACCTACCAGTGGGCCAAGCTGCGCTGTTCCGAGCCCTTCGTGGTCGGTTGGATGAAGGCATGGGAGGAGCTCTATCATCAACCCTACAAGGGAATCACCGTAGATGGTCATGTAATCCCCAGCCTCTATCGCCTGGCAGATACGGAGGAGGACCTTGGAGCCCCAGTGGTCCAGATGACCGCTGCAGCGCAGCATGCCATCGAGGTTGCGTCGGCAGAGGAACTAAAGGCCCTCCTGGAGCCTGTCGATGCACCGGAATGGCGTAGTTGGATCAATCCCGAGATTTACGCCTTCAGACACGGTGTTCGGCTCGAAGAGGCATCCAAAGATTTGGTTGCTGCGCTGCATGCTCTAATGCGAGCAAGCCTGTCACCAGCTGGATACGAAAAGGCCCATGGCTGCATGAAGGTCAATCAGTTTCTGGGCGAGGTTGTCGATGGCACAAAAGTCCTCAATGAGAACTCCTACAACTTTGTCATCTTTGGTACGCCCTTGGTCAACGAGCCATGGGGCTGGCAACTCTTCGGACATCATCTCTGCATGAACTGCTTCGTGGTTGGAAAGCAGATGGTGATATCACCCGTTTTCATGGGAGCAGAGCCAAACGTCATTGACGCGGGGCCCAACAAGGGCGTGGAGCTCTTCATCGATCAGGAGCAGACCGCACTACATCTCATGCAGTCGCTGGATCCGGCTTCTCAAAAGGCTGCGCAAATCTACACGAAACTAAACGGCTCCGAGTTTCCGACCTGGCGGCATCACCGGGCCGACCAAAGACATTTGGGCGGCGCCTTTCAGGACAACCGAGTGGTTCCGTATGAAGGCATAAAATTGACGACATTCTCAGAGGCCCAGCAGAGCGTAATTCATGAGATAGTCGCCATGAGCCTCAACTACCTGCCGGAAAAGGCATTGGCGGTTCGGATGCAAGATATTTCTCTCCACTGGGATGAGACATGGTTCTGCTGGATCGGCGGATTTGAAGATGGGGACGCTTTTTACTACAAGGTGCACTCTCCTGTTGTCATGGTCGAATTTGATCACCACTCGGGCGTCTTCCTGAACAACAAAGAGCCTTTGCCGTTCCACATCCACACCCTGGTCAGGACTCCCAACGGCAACGATTATGGAAAGGAACTGCTGCAACAGTACCGGCAGCGCAAAGGCAACATGCCCTCTTAGGTCAGTTAACTAGTTAGACTCTGAATGGACTATGAGCGTCGTGTTTCCAGAATATTATAGATGTTGAGAGTTGAACATGCACGTGCTCCCTGGGGGCGCACGAAGATCGACCACGCATTCTCGCATGTCCAGCAGTAGCGAGGCTGTATGCATTAGTAGCCACAGCAGCGTGTAACCTGAGTCGTTACGCCGTAGGGCAGACGATTGAGCCTTGATAGCAATGAACGAGCAACTCGTCAACGAAATTTGACAGAGAGGAGAGAAGCCAAACAACGCTCCTAGTCCCCCAATTCTCCCTCATGCCCCTTCTTTCGGTCAACAGCCACACGTCAAGTGCGGCCGCGATGGTCTCGATATCCAACATAGGCTTTTTAGCGCGGCATAATCTGGGTATGCATCCGCGGAATGCGCGGGGTAGGAGGCCTGGTACACCCCTAATATGGAAATGGATATAATTGGCTTGCTCCCCTGCAAATATCGGGTTAGGGGTCGGTCCTTCAACTGATGGGATAGCCTTGTACAAGCCCGGGTTGTGACGTATTTCAGCCGATCCCACTCTGGGTACGAAAACGCCGGGATAGCGAAAGGCCCGTGGTCCCGAAGTGAAGGGCCTCATGTGGATAGTCGCGGTCCCCTGGCACCAGATGCTGAAGTACCTATATATTGGCAAGATCGGTAAACTACCTTGAGACTACCGCCCCCTTCTCATACCATTCACTTTGTGAGTACCCTCTGATGAGGGTCTTTTTTTGAGTAGCCTTTCCTTGCGCCCCTCCTGCTTTGTCAAGCCGTTCATAGACCATGGATCTCAAAAGTAGGCTTTTCATTCTCCTGTCCGGAATATTGGTAGCCTCCAGCGCCAATGCGGCCCCCAGCAGCTGGCTCCCCAACAAGCCGTCTATACAACTTCAGAACGGCACAGTGGTTGGTGTCCACAACCCCAAACTCAACCAGGACTTTTTTCTCGGATTGCCTTTTACTCAACCTCCCACCGGGGATCTCAGATTCGCTAAACCGGCGCCCCCGGTAGCTTGGCCGGGGTTCAAAGCCGCAACTTCTTATGCACCATCATGCATTGGGAACTCACTTGGACTGGCAGGATTCAGCCAAAACACGACGAGCGTGATGAGCGAGGACTGTCTGCACATCAATATCGTCAGACCAGCTGGAATATCTAGGCATTCAAAGCTGCCTGTCCTGGCTTGGATCCATGGCGGCGCCTGGATGGAGGGAAGCGCCAATGAACCACGATATAATGGTTCCTTTTTGGTTCAGGCTTCCGTCCAAATGAACTCGCCCATCATCTTTGTCAGTTTCAATTATCGCCTAGGCGTCTTTGAGATGCTTGCGGGACCAGTCTTGGAGCAGGCCGGTCTGACAAACCTACTTCTCCACGATCAGCGTCAGGCCCTTGCGTGGGTGCGAGACAACATCGCCCAGTTTGGCGGCGACCCCTCACATGTTACGTTGATGGGAGAGTCTGCGGGAGCGGGTTCTATTTGGTTTCATCTGCTTGCCCATGGCGGCAGAGATGACGGGCTTTTTCACGCCGCCATTGCTGAGAGCGGTGGGCCCTTTTCTGTCTATCCGTTCCGGAACAGCTCTCAGAGAAGGTCCGACTTCGACACAGTTCTAAATGCAACGGGTTGTGCTAGGGCGGTCGACTCTCTTGCTTGCCTTCGCAAAGCACCGGCAGAGTCACTGAGGAAGGCCAGCCTACAGGTCCAGCCATATTTCACAGTCGACGGCGATTTAATACCGGACCACAACTCACGCCTCCTACAATGTGGACAGTTTCTACGAGTTCCCCTCCTGATAGGTATCAATCGGAATGAAGGAACGTCGTTTGTAAACACTGCGCTGTCCGGTCTCTTCGTTACAGACGAGGATTTCATCAAATTCGTCAGGGCTTCCATAGGGGACTACGAAGTTCCTGATCATGTCCTGAAAATCTGACTGCAAGAATATCAAGAAGAGGTTGAGTCACCATCTCCTGCTGGCCTGGGAACCGTTCTTGCTAATCCGGGGCCGGAGTATGGCTCTGGCTATGGTAGAGCAACACTTTGGATAGGTGATTTCTTGCTCAGTGCAGGTCGACGATATGCCAACCAGGTATGGGCAAACACCACGTTCCGAGTTACAGTTACTTTTTCGACGCGGCACCAGCCAGCTTGAACACAACAACTATTGGTGCAACCCATGCTCAGGAGCTTCCCTTCGTGTTTGGGAACAGTAATGCCACCGGCTGGGACTCGGACCCGTTTCCAATGGATGCGGGTTTGAGAGAGAAATATCTTGATCTGGTTGAGATTATGGGCCGCATGTGGATTAGCTTTGCCGTGAACAAGACTCCAAACTTACTAAAAGACAAGTCAGACATACCCTCTCGCTATCCTCCATCTAACATCGGAAACAGTTCAGAGACAGACACCGGAGTAGCCAGTCTATTCACTACAACATTCACAAAATTTGGCTTTTAGCGCTGATTATGGAGTATCGATTCAGCCGGATACATGGAGAGCAAATAGTATGGAGTTTCTCTTCAACACAACGCTTGACCTTGGAAAGCGTAACATGTTGCTTTGACCCTCACGTATTGACAGCTTATCAACTATCTCGTTAAACAATAACAATGACGGACCCTGGAGTTGTGATCTGATGAGTGTGTCCCTGCATAGAAGAACAGAAAACAAGAGAGAGACCTCTTATCTAATCTTATCTCGATCGTTTCGGTGATGAGGAGCGCTGAGTCAGCCGTCTTGACCAATAGCCGGGGGCCATTAAACCGCCACAAATGCCTCAGGTCAAGATTGACTCCCCTGAATATGCCTACGCAGTTGTACAGGCTTTGCTTGCCAGTCTCCTCGCTCTTTCGACTTGGAATTTTATATACGCAACATCTCTCTCTCTGCGGAATACGAGCGTCGTCCCGCTCCTTCAACACCAGCATGGCCTCGCCGACCAGGACCTTTCTCGCTTTTCAGCGGGACGGAAAGCTCTCTACTCTTCAGACCCGGGTGGTGGCAGTGCAACCCTATAACGGCCTTGAGCAGGATAACCAAGATCTTTTCAAGCAAGGCACTGAGTATGATTACGCCGTCATCACAGAACAAACCATCTTTCACCCCCAAGGCGGGGGCCAACCTTCAGATGTCGGGAAGATGACGAATCAAGGCGGCGTATGTTTTACCGTTACGGCAGCTCGAATGGATGCGACAGGCAACGGCCAAGTCTTGCACTTTGGACGATTCAATTACCCCGGTGACACTTTCAGCCAAGGCCATGATGTGAACCAGGAGATCGACCTCGAACTACGCCTCCTCTATTCACGATACCATACTGCTGGTCACGTCCTCGGCTCGGCAGTCAACCACCTCCTAAAGGACAAAATCGAGGATTTTGACGAGCTGAAAGCCTCTCACTTCCCCGACTCCGCATCGTGTGAGTTCCAGGGACTCATTGAAGGAAAATGGAAAGACGCCATTCAGCAAAAGGTGGACGAGTTCATCGCGGCAAAGATGCCGGTTGAGATCGACTGGTGGGACGAACAGGATTTCCGAGACAATGGATTGGAGCGTCTGACGCCTGATGCGAGCTTCGTAGCTCCCGGGGAGAAGTTCCGCGTCGTCAAGATTGTCGGGGCAGAAGTGTACCCCTGCGGAGGAACCCATGTCGACACCACCGACTTGTGCGGCGAGACCAAGGTCAAGAAGATATCGAGGAGCAAGGGAAAGTCAAAAGTTAGCTACTTGTTACCGTAGAGAGAAAACCGTGAGAGCCAGATACATCAGGGGGTTCCCATCATACCAACTCCACCAGTTGCACTTCCCTGTGTGCAAAGCATCCATCGACAATGGCATCTGTAAAGTCGCCACCTTTCTCAGTTGTAGCCTCCACCAGGAGCATACACAAGCGCCGGAACCTTGCTTCATTTGCTTCACCAGTTGATCTCAAATGTAACAAAAACCATCCCTTGGAGTCTTGGTCCGAACTTCCTGCTACTGCAGAGCCACAGGACATGAAAATATACCTGTCATGACCTTGAGGAGCATCTGTCAATTGGTCACCTGTATCAGGGTAGTAGGTGCAGTTGGACACAGAATGGTTGGCGCCATCATTCTGCAATGAGCTGATCAAACCACAGTACACAGGGCCTCGCAAGACCAGTGTTCCCCGAGAGCAGTTCCCGAAGGGGTTTTCGACGCTAGCAGCCTCATAACTCGTAGAAATAACGCTAACATAGTGATGGGTAGGCTCTACCGTCTGGCTTGTAATCTGTACCGGCCTGTTGCAACCAGCCCAAGACCAGGAGGGGATCCTGATGGGAGAATCGGAAGATGTGCCCGGGGAGCCGGCTTGCTTCGTCGTCGTCTTCTCGTCGACAAACCATGTCAGGTCTTCCAGGAGATTCCCTTTCCACAAGCCGGCCAAATATCTCTGACTCGGGTCACCTCGAGAGAACTGCGCCGCCAGGGAAGTCGGTCAGACGCCTTGGTCAGATTAGTCTTAGTGTAGACCTCGACGACACGCTGCCACCATCGCCGAGGATGACCTTGATCATGGGTTGTGCCGGAGAGTGACTGAAAGTGAGCCGCCTTCAGAGGAGCTGGAAAAACACGGTTGTTGGGGTCGTCTCTCTGAAACCGATCGTACCAAGCCTTCTGGTATTCGGCTGCAGAACTGCTTGAAGAACTGCCGAAGGTGGTTGAAAAAGATTGATTCGTCAGGAAATTGCATTCACAGTCTACTCCTTCTAGGCATTCCCAGAGAAGCTCATGTGGGCCGAAGATGAGGAACCGCTTGGACAGTAATCTCTCTTGAAGCACCCAGCCGCGGGTGAGCAAGTCGAGTGATTCTCGTGGATGGTCCTTGTCTGGTGCCATAAAGTTACTAACAGGAGCACAACCCAGGCCAAAATGTGGAAGAGGCCTCCGTAGGAATAGTCGGGTGCGTGGATGTAGAGGGCTGGTGATATCGAAGCCCTTGAAGAGTTGGTCTGTAACAGCGAAGCAACCATTTCCCCCAACCGCAGCTGCGACTGTCAGAGTCGCATTCTCATATACAGAGCACATTCGTCCTGCCTCCCTTTCCCAGTCATCGGCGCCGTCTTGCACGATACAAATGCTGTCGATCCAGATGTACCTGATAAGTTCATGGCCAAAATATGTCTTGTGGTGCCATGCCGAGAAGGCCTGTGCAAAGGAGATGGCCTGTTGGAATGTTCTAGTGAGGGACTCCCACTTGATGTTCTCCTGTAACTGTTTGATGTTGCCGTGGGTGCATCGGAGCATGTCCTTGTCGCTCAGCCATCGATGGCTTAGGCAGAGGTACTGGCCTCGGACACCATGAGTCTCGAAAATGCGGAGAGTTTCTCTGCTAGAAAAATCGACGACTCTCGTAGGAAGTATTGGGATATCTGTGTCCTTTCCGCACGCATCATGACTGGCCTTGCATCTAGCAAACCATGAAAAGGCGGTTTCAAAGGCCTCAGGTGATCCGGTGTATCCTGATATAGGCTGTTGATGATAAACCTTGTCCAGATACTGGGGCAAAGGTCCATCCTGGCGCGAAAAGCTACAAACTTTCCTCATCCAGTCGATCCAGCGAGTGAGATAGCTCGGTTCAGTTGTCCACTTGAACATCTCGAGAGACTCGCTACGTGTGCGACCTTTGCTATCTTGTGCCCATAGAAGGATCTCGCTTCTGTCCAGACACTGCGAGGACATGCGTTCAAACATCAGGGGCGATCCCCATTTGGCCTGCATAGTGGGATGGAGGATCTGAAGCGTGGCACCAGTTATCCCGCACCCATGGCATCGAGTAGCCTGGGCTGCGGACATCGCCTCCACCTTGGGCCCGGAGTCGGGGTAACTGTTGAAGGCTCCAGAGCAGTAAGAGCACTCTTCAGTCTGAGATGATATTAGGCGCGAGTAAAGTGCCGAGAAAATAGAGGCATCACGATTTTTCGCAGAACCCAGGAGTCGCATCCATCCGGGCTATGCATCGCTAGGAGACGTCGCAGTGGTTGCCATACTTGGTTCAAGCAGGATGGATGACCTATGAGAAGCATCCCAAAGGAAACCCTGCTCGTATTAAGACACCAAGCTCAGTGCCTGGCAGAATAGTTGAGAGCATGGAGAAATGGAGTTAATGAGGCTTGCCAAGGGACACTATCTGTCTGACTTGCATCCACGTGAACAAGGCTGCACATATGCACCTTTCGCCAATCCAACCTATCTTGTAATGTCTGAGCCTACCCTATACATCCGCCCATGATCTTGCATCTGCAGTTCAGCCTCCTTGATCAGCGTTGCGATTAACAAGTGAGTTACATCTGCGCTAACAGCCATGTTAAGCTGCTGCTTTGGGCGTGAAACTCCAGCCTGTCTTTGTCAGCGTTATAAAGCGCACGGGGGCTTTAAGCTGTCCAGCGCCGACGATAATGCGCACTGCCACACCAAGAAAAACTCTGCTGCTGTGCCATCCATCCTCTGCCAGCATGGCAGAGCTAGTGCTGCAGCGTCCGAGACACGCAGCGGAACCGCTGCTGCCTGCTACTATAGATGGCAACCCCTCTGCAGATAGATTGCGTAGCCGAGCCCCGAGGTGGAGACTTGACAACTTGCCCATAGGCACCATATCACCTCCCAGCACGCAACTTGGACGATTTGTGTGCCTCTGACATATGACGGGCTTGTTCTGACCAGGGAAGTAAGGACTTCCCCACTGCAGTGCACTCACTTGAAACGCTAAGAGGAATACACAGTCTTGTTGCCCACCAAACCTGGTGTGCACGCACCTCTCAGCTGGTACTCTCAGCTGGTAACTTGGGTGCTACCCCCTGTTTCTTCTTTCTCTTTTCTTTTTTCTTTCTCTAGTCCCATCAATGCGGTGCCACCCGCGCGGTTAATTCTTCCGTCGAGACCGAGCCCGCCAATCAATCGCCTTGAGCTTTATCAGACCCATGGAGTCTCGGTAACTTAGCTACGCTTCGTATGCAGGGCAGGACAAGTTAGATCGTTCTAGACGCATTGACAAGTCTCACGTAATTGATTCCAAGTTGAATGATGTCTGAAATTCATCCATGTTACCCTGCAATCAAGCGGAGCTTGAACCAGTAAGCGCTACTCGTCACCAACGAAGGCACCGGCTAGAGTTGTCTGTCGTACGTGTATCATCGGGCGTGATTGTGCTAAATTTGTCTTTGATGCGTTTAATTTATTGTCGGCAAGGTGTCCAGCACCTCTGCTTCTGCTTGGGACTGCATTTCTCATCCCCAGTCGACCTCTCTTCCAACCGCATCCATGTCTGTCACTGTACTGGCACTCATTGTCCTTCCCTTAATATTTGTCTTTAAGATTCTTTTTGACTGTGCCCGGAGCTCACTTCCCTCTCTGCCTGGACCATGGTACACACGCTTCACGGATATTCCCTTTCTCTATGCCCGACTGGTCGGGACCAGCCGTCATTATCTGCAACGACTGCACAAGATCCATGGCTCTGTCGTGAGAGTTGGGCCCAAGGATGTTTCTGTCAACAGCATTGATGGCTACTACAGAATCCATGGTGTTGGTAGCCACTGCACCAAAACTCCCGTCTTTGACAAGATTCGCTTCAGTCACTCGCCTATGCTGTTCACCATGCGAGACCCTCAAATGCACGCTCAACGGAAACGCATTCTGGGTCGAAGTCTTACCGCCGTGCGGGCAGACCAAGAGACGACAATTCGGCGGTTAGTTGAGCTGGCTATTTCTCAGATCAAGAACGAGGCGGAAGTTGGCAGAGTCGATGTTTACAAGTGGTGGCGATGCCTCGCGGTCGATGTCATGACTGAGATGGCATTTGGACAATCTTTTGACTTGTTAGAGTCAGGCGGGCAAGACTCGGCAGTCTTCAATACCTTGGAGAAGGTCAACATGAAGGTCATGCTGCAGGCCATTCTACCCGAGGTCCTCATGTCACCACTCAAGTGGTCTCCCATTGCCTGGCTGAGGGATGTAGTGTGCTGCACAGAGGTCATGTTCGGTCATGTGATGACTGCCCTAGATGAATTGCGGCATTCACCAAAGTGCACCACCACAATGCTTGGTCGTATACTAAGTGAAGACAACAGCAAGAGCCGACGGGCAGCCTTGGATGACGACGAGATGGGATCGGAAGCTGCTATGATGATAGTAGCGGGCTCCGACAGCACAGCCGCCACGTTGACGTATGCTGTGTGGGAGGTTCTCCGACATCCCGTCTTGCAACAGCAGGTGGAAGATGAAGTGACAGCCCTCCCGCCTGACTTCACAGCTAAAGAAGTTGAGGCTCTGCCGCTGTTGAGCAATGTGCTGGAAGAGGTATTGAGACTATACAACCCCACGGGAGCTCCCGTCGAGAGACTGGTGCCACCGGGCGGCATCTCTGTTGACGGGTGGGATATCCCCGGGGGCACTACAGTTTACACCCAGTCTTGGCTTTTATCTCGCCTAGAAGAGGTGTTTCCCCAGCCAGAAAAGTAAGTGGTCAGCCGGCATGATCATTAGCAATGACTAACTCGGAGTGCATAGATTTGACGCAAACCGGTTTGCCAACCCAACCCCAGAGCTAAAGAGAGCCCATGTTCCTTTTAGTATAGGGTCAAGGAGTTGTCTTGGCATGAACCTGGCACGGATGGAAATTCGCCTGGCACTCGCCTTGTTCTTCCGAGAGTGTAGGGGCTCACGGCTGCACCACAGCATGACGGATCACATGATGACACAAGTGGGCGAGTTTTTTATAGTACCGAAAGCAGGTAGATGTGATATCACCGTTCCATGAATGAGAGATGGCAGAGGAGATATTGATCGATAGACTAAGGCAACCTCAGAGTTTCGATTTGTATGCACTGACGGGCACGGAATTACTTGTTGAATATTTTGAATATTCTTCACACTTGAAGTACTACAAGTATTAGAGTGAGAGATTATCAACTTGTGCCTAGAAACTGCTCGAGACTTATCTCTTTTGAAATACGCAACATTCTCAACAAGGAAAGAAATAGTCCAAGTACGAAAGTGGGAAGAAATACGCAAAGTGTATTCTAGTGATAATGACTGCTGCAACACTATAGAATCCCAAAATTTTCATGCCCAATACTTGCATCTTGGGTGACCTCAACATCGGCATCAATAGCTATGCTCTTCTCCACTAGCATCAAAACACCTTGGCTTTGTCCTTTGAGCCTTGGATCCCACCATGAACCAATTGAAGGGTAGATGATGATGCTGTCAGCAGACCAGCTGAGAGAACAAAGATCAAGCTACGCTCAACAGCCGAAAACTGATCGAAGAGCGGATAAGGATACCTGCTTGCGTATCAGCGACAAACGAGTAGGCATCCAGCGACCTGCGTAAACTCACCACCCATTTCGCTGGAAGCACAGCTCAATCCAGCACCAATACACCAGAGCCAGGGCAACACTCAGGGGCATCATGCTGCGAGCTGTGATCTTCCATGGCGGACTCAAAACGATAAAGTCAAGCGACAGCAATACTGCTGGCGCAAGGTGAAATCCAATGTCGAGCAGGGGGTCGATGTCGAGCGCTCCTGGCATGAATAAGGATGAGTCGTATACTCTTATCGACCAGTAAAGCACCGAGATGACAACTTCAAGGGGGGTTGCCAGGATCGACATGGTGTTCTTGGCGTCAAAAAAGACATGGCTAAGTGTCAGGTCTGCAAGGACGCCGAAGGTGAATGCCAGGAGAGAGGTAGCGAGGCCGACGACAGTGAGGAGCTGAAAGTACCATCCGAATGCATCCGTAAAGATTGTTTGCCATGTTGTGAGAAGGTAGAAACTGTAGGCGAAGGATGCAACGCCAACAGCGTGGAAAAGGGCAGCGGGAAAGCGTGAGGGCTGTCCCCTCTGTGGTCCTGTAGGTAAGGCCATCGCAGCAGCACACTGAGCACAATATGTCAAGGTACAAAGTGTTTCAGCTGGTGACGAGTAGTCTGGGAGCAAAGAGAACACTGCCTCCCGTGTGGTGGTACTGACATGGTCCCTTATGCTATTTCTGCAAGGTGGATTCCTACCAGGGGAGTGAGACAGCATGAGCCGCTGCGCCACGTCTGACTGACACTAGACACGTACGTTCGGCGCTTAGAGAAAGATGGAACCTGCCCGAGGGGTCCGAGCAAGCTATTACTTCGCTTATTAATGCTGATAGCAGTGGAGATGAAGATGTGGTTACTTTGTATTCGAACTTTGCATCTTTTCATCATGCCTGCCAACGCTTGGTAGCGCAATCAGGTACTTGACTCTTCTCCGCAAACTGATACGACCTTTGGTCAACATCTTTCCAGACTGACCGGTTCTCTATTGCACTCTTGAACCTTCTCGCCCTCTCTATCCATTTCAACCCTATCTCATAGTTCAAGGAACCAAGGCCGGCTTCCTTGATGCTATTCCTCTCTGGGCAAGGTTCCGACGCTGCCCAAACGATTGCCATGGTCTGGGGCATCACACCTGCCGCCAACGGCCCGAACTTGAATCCTTGTTGTGATGCGCTAACGATCTCGCCGCAGAAAGACTTCATATCGCTTACAAGAAGCTCTGTGCAACCTTCCACTTGCCGTAGTAGTCGGTTAAGCAGAGCACCGGCAGCAAGCATCGTAGTGTAAGGCCCAAGAGTCTGCATGTCTCTGTGTGGTACTTGAATCGGATATTCCGGCGACAGCCCTTGGATTCCTTTTCCGCATTTGGTACTCGACATAGTAGACTCATCCTGGCCGCCATCTTTCACACTAAACTTTGCAAGCTCAGCCTTGAGTGATCTATAAGCTTGTGATATTTGAGTGTGGTATTTGTGCGGGTTGTTATTGAACCGAGGCATCTGGGCAAACGCCATCATGGTGATTGAGTCGCAAACCGTCACCTGCCCGTTTCTGTTACCAGCGCACCACGCGATAAGTTCGTAGAACCAAGGCTCCGGGTTTAGGTCTGGATTGTACGCCATTTCAAAAGTCTACTGGTCATTAACAGAGGCTTCAGGAAGAGTCGGGATACTTACTATGGTGGGCAAGTAACAGACCAGCATGCTTATGTGGAATTCCTGTAACCAACCCTCCATGAAAGCGTTACGAAGTATTGCCAAAAGCATGCCCATATGTTGCGTAGCAGGTACAGCCGGTCCCCAAAGAAGCTCCTATCCCGATTGCAGTCAGCGGAAGTAGGTCTCCTAGTAACTAAGCCAAGTCTCACCTGGCATGCCATAATCAGATAGATGGCGCATGCTGTGTTGACTGAATAAGCCTTGGATGGATCTTGAAGCATATTTCGCACTGCCCGTAACGCCGTTCCGTGATGGGAAAGAGCCTGTCTGTAAAGTTTCTCATTATTATTGTGAAGAGAATGATGTGTCTGCACCATTGCAGACGTGGCTGTTGCCAAGGTCGGGCAAGAAACTAGTCGCTGAGGGAGCTGGCTGAAGAAAACTCCAGAACAGGGAATGTCATATGGCAAGCCTGGGCTCTCAATAATTGATACCAGCGATTGCGCGATAGACATTGATTTCGATAAAGGATTGCTGCGAATGCTGACTGCCAATGGGTCCTTGACGTGTATAAACTGGCGCACATTAGCCCCGGTGCATTGTATACCGAGACGGCCACACCTCCCGCAGGAGGGTTGAGCCTGGTCACACTGGAACGTCGTTAGCTTTGTTTCTAGGACCAAGAGACATGACTCGCCTTCCTCTTGGCTTGGCGGCACTGATCGCAACGCTGGATATGCTTCACGCCCACCATGTTGACATCAGTGGCAAGTTGTCCAGTTCAAGACCAGGTTGGAGGCGCAGTCAGTTGTTCAGTCACCAGTTGGCCCAACACCGGTCACGTGTGATGACTAATGGGCGCAGCGTCCTGCCTGACTTGTCGAGCAGGCTTGGCAGAGGGTGATCCTTGGAGCGAGTGTCCATCACGCAACTCCTACAACGATCGACAATGTTGCCTTCCATCAGGAACAGTCGTATGAGCAATAGAGTAACTCGGCATTCAAAATCCATAAATTGATCTCCTTTTATCATGCCCAGAGTGCGAGGTAGGGAGAGCCAAGGTTCTGGTGGATGCGACTAGGGTGCCAACCGGGGTCCTTGGGTATGGTAAGACAATATCAACATGACAGAGGATGAAGAGGGAGCTAAATTTTTGAATTTGTTATTTTTCTCGAGCAAGCTGCATATCTTATACTTCGCGTGGCTTGTTGTGTTGGGCCTTACGAACGAGGACTGGAGAGGGGCTGCTCCTTGAGTTGGTCGTCACGCAACTAAGTTCTTAGGTCAACACCACGTGGGCGTTACCAGGGACAATATAATTGTGGCACGCGTTTTTCTAGATCAAAGCTAGCAGGAAAGATCTCTTTGACGAGGAAGCTGATCGGAGTGCTTGATGCGGACGCGCACTCGACACCCCCTCGCCTCGGCCGATGCATGTGCTCCAAGCAGGTTGCACCGAAAAAATGTCAACAGGATGTACCATTCGGCAACACACTCGTCTTACAGGATTGTTACAAGGGCTTCGTGTTTTCTCTGCCCCGCATCTTTCGTTGGCAACTCAAACATACTTCCAGTTGGCACGACTTGTTCCCTAGGGCACGGCAATACCATGCAACTTACTTGAGCAATGTGAACCGGATTTGCTTCAAAGACTTCCATGACCATCCCCTTATTTATGTATGAAGCTCACTTGCAACACTCATTCTAATTGCCGACTCCATGTGGGCGGCTTTCCTCTGTGAGTTCCGCCGCCGTGTTTCCAAATGGCGTATCCCACAACTGTCGGCAAATGACGCGGCATTTTCATATGCCTCGAGTTGGCTGACCATACCTCCTAGGTACGTTTGAAATGGTTGCCTCCCTTATCAAGGTGGTAAGCCAGAAAGGGCATAGATACTGGGCTGTATGACCACCTGTCTGACAACAGATAGGCCCGTGATAGGTCCGTAGATGCAATGTTTGTGAGGCAACCACGCGAGATTCTCCATGCCCGCTTATTCTACCTGCTGATCAGGTCTTTACGTAAACCCGACTGTTGATAAACTTTATTCAGACATCGGTCAGCTTACGCATATGTTGTACAACCAACCGTTTCATAGCCGTCAGCATTCCAGGCTACGGTACGCCCAAGCTGTGTGATATTGGAGTTGTATCACAACCCTCCGAGGGGTCAAAGTGCCGAATATGCATAATAATGGCCCGAACGCCGCCCCTACCTGTGTCATGAGGGTGTCGTGGATGCACGCGGGATGCGTCAGGTTGCCGAACTGTTCAACATGCCGCGCTCTAATACGAGCCGTAGGGCTTTTTGTCTCTTTCCGCCCCGCACCATCCGTCTCATGCAGCAGTTATAACCAATGGATGATGAATGTCTCAGCCCTTCACATACACTATAGCCAATCAGCAGGCCCATTGACTCCCGTGAATGATCTGCCGGGATCTCAATCTGACTGTCATCTAGCCTCCCGCTTTCAGCTTTGATCAAAAGCGGGATGATTCTGCAGGCTTACAAACTCTCCCTTAGCTTCTCAGCTGCAACTACCCATCGCTTACGGCGCCTTGAAAAGGGTATCTCACGCGGGGTAGAATGACATGCATGCTCCTTTTGGTATTGGGCTGGAGCATTAGAACGCTGTCTCCCCCCGTCTGACCCTCGCGCTTCGATGAAATCTCATCGAACCTCCAAGCATTGGCCAAGATGTCGCTCTTCGCTCGCTTCTGGCATGCTGTTGTAGGCCTGTTCACATGGCTGACTATGTCGCCTGTGTCAGAGTATGGCTTTCATCATCCAGCCCAGCGCCCTCTTGGAGCGCCACCCACGCATACCCATGAACCTGACCATGGTCACTACCCAATATTCCGACCCCCGGCAGCCAACCCAGGCGATCATGACTTTGTCTGCGACTACAGTGCAATGGAGGGATGGTTCCCTTGCTCCATACCCGAGAACAGAGAATGCTGGCTTCGAAACAAAGAGGGCCAGGAGTTCAACATTCATACCAACTATGAAAAGTTTGCCCCAGTCGGCATTACTCGGCACTATACCTTGAACATCACCGATGGGACATTCAATGCTGATGGCCAACTCTTCAAGACAGCGAAGCTGTTCAATGAGTCCTATCCTGGTCCCTGGCTTGAAGCGTGTTGGGGAGATGTAAGCAAGATCCGAACCTCATGTGACGTGAGTCTCAAGCTCACTGTTTAATAGACCGTCAACATCACCGTAATAAACAGCATGAGCGATAATGGCACCAGCATCCACTGGCACGGAATTCGACAGAACCAGACGATGGATATGGACGGCGTCAACGGCATCACTCAATGTCCTATCGCCCCTGGCCAAAACTTCACATACAGCTTCAAGACGACTCAGTATGGAACCTCTTGGTACCATAGCCACTACTCTGTGCAGTATGCAGATGGATTGCAAGGCCCACTGGTAAGTGAAACATCTGCGTGCACTCATCTACTTGTGAATATCGGCTGATGAGCTGTACAGACAATCCACGGCCCATCATCTGCGCCCTTTGACGCTTCCAAGCGCCCGTTGCTTATGACCGATTGGTGTAAGTGACTGCCGTTACATACAACAGGCTATTCAAGTGCTGACAGGAATAAATAAGCTCACAACAGTGCCTTTCAACTTCTGTTTAACCGTAACTGGGGAAACAAGACTATCCTCCTCAACGGTGCCGGAAATGTGTCTCACTACGGTTATACTCCCACACTCGAAGTACCTGACAATTATGTCTTGCATTTCAACAAGACGCCAACCGACAAGCCCACGCGGCCAAAGAGATACCTGCTTCGCCTGATCAACACTTCGTTCGACTCGACCTTTGTCTTCTCCATTGACAATCATTGGCTTCAGATCGTAACGGCAGACTTTGTGCCTATCGAGCCGTATTACAACACGTCCGTCTTGATTGGCATCGGTCAGCGGTACAACGTCATTGTCGAAGCCAATCCCCTTGCCGGCGATGACAACCCCATCCCAGAAGACGGCAACTTCTGGATCAGAACCTGGGTTGCGGACAGTTGCGGTATACAACCGGGAGGTCCAGGCTATGAAGAGACTGGCATCCTCCGATACGACAACACGAGCACGTCAGACCCGACATCACGGCCTTGGACAAGAATCAGCAAGGCCTGTTCTGACGAGACATACTCGTCGCTGAGGCCCAAGATCCCGTGGTATGTAGGCCCAGCAGCTAACGCCAAAAAGGCCGACCTTGCTGGCGAGCAGTTCAATGTCACCTTCGACAGGACCGCAGGCTCGAGGCCAGAGTTTGAGGACTATCCTTTGGCTCTCTTTTCGCTGCAAGAATCCGACGACCCAAACTTCAGACCACTTCAAATCAACTATTCTGACCCGGTCATGATGCATCTTGACGAACATGTCGCCACGTTCCCTTCGAAGTGGGTAGTGATACCTGAAGACTACACCGAGGAGCAATGGGTATGGTTCAAAGCCTACATTTCTACACAGTCAACACAGTTTTGACAGTCTTCATAGGTCTATCTCGTTTTAACAATGGAGGACAGTAGTATCGCTACGAGGGCTCACCCGGTATGTTAACCTTGATCATCTCCTTGCTAGGAAACCTAACATGGAATCTCTTCAGATTCATCTTCACGGGCATGATTTCGCTCTTCTGCAGCAAGAGGAAAATCAAGAGTATCACCCCAGCAGGCTCAACCTCACCCTCGACAACCCTCCCCGCCGGGACGTAGTGCTCCTACCCACTGGTGGCTTCGTTGTCATCGCCTTCAAGGCCGACAACCCTGGCAGCTGGCTCATGCATTGTCACATAGCCCGACACGCGTCGGAAGGTTTGGCATTGCAGATTCTGGAACGCCAGAGCGATGCCCATAAGCTCTTCCCGTCGACCTCCCCCAATATGATTGAGGCGAACAGGGTGTGCGACGACTGGAAGAAGTGGCACGAGGAGCATGAAGACCTTTTCGAGGGCGACTCGGGCATTTAGGACCAGGTAATTACAGGCTCTAGATAGGATTTCTGTATCCTACCAAGTCCTGTCCAGTTAAGAAGGCCCTCGCCACTGTTTTCCGTTCAGGTGAACAACTCCTCAGGGTAGCTAGATACATGAAGCGAAATGCCAATTGTATCCAGATCCAAGTTCGTATCCCCAACGCATGTCAATCTCGGCAATGAATACGAGTCCCAGAAGACTGCCCACTGTGTGCCTAACACACTTTATGCGGGGCTTGGTAGTAGCGTGTAGACAACCTCTCGTACACTGCTACAGGCCCCCGATCGTATCGCTGCATTTGAGAGGGCAGTTCGTAACTCTGGTACTCATGTATTAGACTGGGAATCACCAGCACAGGTGCGCTTTTACAATTGCGCCGTGCAGTCGGCGCGATAGAGCCAAACGAGACAAGGGCAGAGAGAGAAGGGCAAGGACTCTGCAATGTACTTTAAATGCTAGCAGATCCGGTCATGGCACTTAAATTGGAGGGTGAAAACAAGGGGCAAGCCTTCATGTTCTTAGGAAAGTGAGAACGTCGGCACCTAAACGCCGGCGCTTTAACCGCCTCTCTCTCAAGCGTAAGTAAATCCGACATTGGCTAGAAATTGTAAATTCTCATACTGGCTAGATCTGAAAAAAACCGACACTAGCCATAGAACGGCTTCTCTTCGCCCGTCTATCAAGCCTCGTCGCTCATTCCCGAGACGGGCGTCTAAACTTCCGCATAAGTGGGCATCAAGACAACCATTCCGTTGTATCACCACTGGCAGTTGATGTGATTAAGTGGTGTCTGGGAATCAATTTAAAGATGTCCTTTACGCATCCAAGTCAAACGCCAAGTACCATACACACCAAGATCAAGGTTTCGCCCTACCATCCAGCGGCTCCTCATTGGCATGAATACACAGGGCATTAAGCCTCGCCTCTACTATCTACCAAAGAGAAATGTCGTGCTGGGAGCCAAGCAAGACGACAAGAATTATATAATAGCAAATCTAATCACTTGGCGGTCGCATGCCACCGTGCTATCCTGTCAATGGGGGATTTATTGCTGTTCCAAGAACTCGGTATTTTCTGGCTACGAGAAAATCACCCGTTTCCCCACTGGTTAAATCTCCATCTCGACTATAGTGGCTCTTGGATAGCCTATCAGCGCCGGTTCAAGCTCATCGGTGATCTAGACGAGCTCCCTTGCACCCAGCCACCAATGGGTAGCCTCCCAAGGGAAGCATGATCTAAGCTACGCAATCATTGGATACGAAGCAAGTGGAAGTCTAGGGTCAGGCTTTCCACTTATTGAACTGAAAGGGGGCACTTCGTATCTCTCACCGCCAGCAAGAGGCATGCCAGTTTAATCTGGTCAATCCAGGTTATTGAGTGCAACACGTAAGCTGGCTATACTATCATCGCAGCAAAGAGACGGGATTTTCACGATTCCTTACAATGGCTACCATAAAGAGATGGAATGGGCGTAGAAACGCGACCCGCCAAGTGGATAGTCGTGCATGTGCAAAATATGATTCACATTCGCAACGGCCCAGGAGTCCAAATTCCAGAATAGTTCAATTGGATTGTTACGCAGTTTCAAAAGCTCCAGACTCTCGGCTTTAGGGTAATGCGACGCATTCCTCACATCCATGGAATGCGATGTCTCAATTATTCCCGAGATCTTGGTTTCTGGATCGATATGAAGGGCAAGGGTCGACACGAGCTGAGCATGGCTTGCCAGACGCACCTCCATGTTAAACCCTGATTGATAGCCAATCAATGGATAGAGAGATCATCGGGATGCCTTTAACGTTCAAACATGGCATGATTCAGTCGATTAATGTTATTGTCGCCAGCTCAACAGGGGCACAGGGATCGGATCGAGAAGGCCAAGTTCTAATAATAATTCGTTACTCCCTGTGAGCCTCCACAAATTACCAATCGATCATCGGCTTCCCCTGCAGCTGACAGCGGCAGTTCAGCTCGGAATGGCCGACGCGATGTGCCGGACCGAAATGAAAAAGACCGGATGATACGAGAAGGACCATGCATGGCTCGTATGCAGGTACCGACCCGTCAAAAGGCCCTCGGAGCCGAGATCCGGCGGCCTTTATTGGGGACTGACCTCGTATTGCAAAACTATCCTTGAGACGGCCCAATTGCAGTGTGGGACGCCGACGTTGCTTTCAAGGCATGAGACGAACCTAGCACCAACGCGTCCTAGTTTACCCCAGAAGATCTAGACTAGAAACTTTAATGATATCATCATCGTCGTCTAGCATACCCACAAAGGGGGATGCATGCGGTGCCATTTCCCAAACAGACGGCTGTCAAAAGGTTATAAAACCCCGACTTCCGACAGCCACAATCAAATCTTTTCTCCTCAGCCTCGCTCCAAACAACTACACTCGTTTCTACAGTCTTCAACTGCTCACACTCGCTCAAGACAACCAAACAAACAAACAACAATCACAATGGGTTTCACCACTCGCGCTGCTGTCGCCGGGCTTCTGCTCGGCGCCGCCAAGGCCTCGCCCGTCTATGGCAACGGTACCATCGCCTACACCACCGAGGTCGTCACTGCTCTGACCACCTACTGCCCGGCTGCCACCACCCTCACCTACAACGACAAGACCTACACCATCACCCAGGCCACCACTCTGACCATCACCGACTGCCCCTGCACCATCAGCAAGCCCGCCAAGCCCACCGCCACTGGCCCTCCTAAGGATGCTTGCGCTGAGCACTGCTACGAGGCTTACAACGAGTGCCGTGTTGCTAAGGGTGCTAACATGGCTACCTGCGCCGCCAAGTACGCCGAGTGCCTGGGATACAGCCCCTTCGGTAACGATGGCTCTCTGGTCACTCCCACTGCTTGCTCCAAGAAGCCTGCTCCCACCAAGCCCGTCTACACCACCGAGGTCCTGACCGCCATCACCACCTACTGCCCCGAGCCCACCACTCTCTCTTACAACAACAAGACCTACACCATCACTGAGCCCACCACCTTCACCATCACCGACTGCCCTTGCACCGTCAGCAAGCCTCACGGCCCTGCTCCTCCCAAGCCCAGCGTCCCTGCCCACGACTGCGCCAAGGAGTGCACTGACGCCTACAACAAGTGCCGCAGCGAGCCTCATGCTAACATGGCCACCTGCGCTGCCAAGTACGCTGAGTGCCTTGGCTACAGCCCCTTCGGCGATGACGGCTCTCTCAAGACCCCTACTGCCTGCTCTGCCACTGGCCCCGCTCCCACTGGCCCTGCTCCCACCGGTCCTGCTCCCACCGGTCCTGCTCCTACTGGCCCTGCCCCTACCGGTCCTGCCCCTACTGGCCTTGCCCCTACTGGCCCTGCTCCTCCCGTCGTTCCCGGCCACGACTGCGCCAAGGAGTGCACCGATGCCTACAACAAGTGCCGCAGCGGATCTGGTGCCAACATGGCCACCTGCGCTGCCGAGTACGCCAAGTGCCTTGGCTACAGCCCCTTCGGTGATGATGGTTCTCTCATCACCCCCACCGCCTGCTCTGCCACTGGCCCTGCTCCTACCGGCCCTGTTGCTACTCCCACTGGCGGTAACCCCCCCGTCGTCACTGCTGCTGCCGGCCGCATCGCTCCCGCTGGCATGCTCGTCGCCCTGGGTGCCATTGCTCTCTTCTAAGAGGCTGATGGTGACAGCATGATGTAGATGGAAAAGCCGCGATGGCTCCGAGATACTTCCTTTCAATACACATAGAATATAGTATACGCATATATCAAGCTTCATGCTGAGACGCAGCCTCTGAGATGCGTGTTGTCTTGTAATAAGAGGTTATTGACCAAACTATGGCTCTGATAACCACTTGATCCGCTTCTCGCCTTGTGATAACTATAGCCATGCCCTCAACTGGCATACCTCAGAATAGAGTGAAGCTTCTTCTCTGGACAATTCCTCATTTCATGGGCCCCTCTCTTGTCACAGGTTGGACAAAACAACTCATCCCACCCATGAGCAAAGCTGCACTTCTTTTTGAAGCAATTTTCGTCTAGGCAGAATTTGTACTTGATTGCTTCTCGCTTCCCATATGCCTTGAAGTCTTGTTTCTCCTCCTTGGTGTGTCCATATTTGCAATCAACACCATCCCTGCAATGCATACGCCAGTGGCAACGGCTATGAATCTTTCTCTCGTCCGCTTTCAGGCGCTGCTTCTGTTGCTTCTGGCGCGTCTTGACGGCCGTAAAACCCGCATCATCTTTGTTATCCCCCGATTCGACACCATTGTTCGTATCAAGCGCCATGAAGCGATTCGGCGCTATCACTCCTTTTTTGGAACTTTCGGGGCGTTTTGAATGATATGCGATGTATGTCATAACCTCAGGGCCGTGCTGCTTGAGCCTTTCCCTCGTATCTTGGAACAATTCGGTATGAGTCTTATGTTCAAGCTCACAGGCAGGTATAATAATTAGGTCGCCTCGAGAACCTCGACGAGGTTGAGCGCGATGTCGGTAATGCGGGATGCGGAGACTCTTGACAGCCTGGTCGACCACCTCGGCTTGAGGAAAAGGATCCCGAATAACAATGCTATGGGGAGGTATTTCGCTCTTTTGAGGATTGAAATCGGTCTCGTAAAAACTGAATTTATCCATATGTTCGTCTAGATGGTGTATTTTGATGAGCCCTTGATCCATCAGGAGACGACAATCTTCCTTGGGCTGCGTGTACGCCCCTGACATGCCGTTTGTCCATGACCAGACGTGTACTTTGAATCCTCTCTTGGCGATTCTCAGCACGGCGTGTAGGAGGTCTTTGTCACCAGAGACGATGATGAAAATACCGGAATCTTTTCCGTAATACAGATCAGCGGCATCGGATACTGAGGCCGCAATGATCTCCGCATCGACTTCTTTTTCGCGGCTTGTCCACGAACTCCGCTCAAATGTGTAGACTCGCACATCGCAAGACTCGATAGCCGTCCATATCGACTCGACGTTAGGGGGAGTCGATCCATAGAGGTCGACGATGGCTTTGATGTCTTCATCTGCTGGCAGGCCGCAGTTCTGAGTCAAGACGTTCTTCAGCTTGCCGGCGTCAAACCTCCAGGTAGGATCTGATTCAACACGGTATCGGTGTTTCTGGGCAGATGCTTTCTGGCCTTGGATCCATAGGTTTGAGTCGTCGATATAGATCCTGATTTGTTGGGCGCTCTTGCGCGTGGCGGTGCGGGTAGTCTTACGGGACGACATTGATATCGACTTGGTGCTAACCGAATTGCAGTGAGGATTTCGAATAGGTTAAAGATGAAGGATGGTTTGAGATTTGGTAAGGGAGTTTGAGTGAAATCAGCTGTGGCTAGGTTTCGTTGACGTTGCTGGTTGCGAGAAAGGTCAAGGGCGTAGATATTTAAAGGAGGGAGCCCGTTGCCTCGTATTTTCCCCTTGCCACAGCCTCATTGCTGCCTCTCCTACTTTGCCTTGTAATACGCCTTATTTTCACATTGATCTGTTGGGAGCCTTGTAGATGCAGCCACACCTTTCAACCGGTTGCCTCGTCATGCGGGCCAGACCTTTCCGGCGCCTAGAAGCCAACAGCTATTGGGCCTTATCGGCGGTGCGTCCCATCCGGAATTTCTACACCTTTCAGTTCCGCTGAAGAGGGTCAGTCATACAAGGCAAAAAACTGCGGCCTTATCTGAATAGCCAAGACTCGCCTGAGGGGTGAAACACGGTTGCTGCTGTTGGGCCGTGGCTGCGCAGCTGGTTCCTTGCACTGCCATTCAATGTGCAGGAAACTGCGCCTCAGCGATAAGTAAAACTCGGCTCCAACACGAAAGTGTACAAATAAAAGTAGAAGGAGATGGCTGATGTGGCAAGACCGCCGACATGGTTCGCCTAGGACTGGCGACGCAGGTCACGCAGCTGCTTCGTCAGGTTTCCGTATTAATTAATTTCTCTTGGATAAACCCTCATACCTATTCAATCTCCTTTGAGCCAAGCGCATGAAATGCTTTACAAAGGGTGCAAGGGTGCATGCAGGCTGTGAGCCTTCGCCGTCCACCTGACGGTTCACACCATTTTGACCAGTGAGGATTGAGAAATGGGTCCATACAATCTAGTTGGTCCTCTAAATCGTGCAGGAGAGTCCATGCATGAGCTCTTAGAGAGAGATTCGCAGGTGATAACTAATTTTGCCACCTATGAGTGACTCACAGTCTTCGAAGCAGGGTTTTAAGAGGAACAAGGAACTCCTTTTGAGCTTTCTCATCCATTCCATGATCAAGCCCATCGTTAGGCTCACCATTCTCGCAAATTTTATCTTTTTAGAGGTCATTGGATTTTTCGCAACTGGCCAGAACAATAAAGCCACAAACAGGGCTGCGGTCAATTCAATTTTCAATCAGGATTTTCGTTAATTGAATTGAGGCTATTCCAAATTGAATTGAGAGGGTCAAAACTTGAATTGAATTGATAAATTGAATTGAATTGACTCACGTGTCTTCTCACGTGTCAGCCCTCCAATATTTTAAATACTCAATGGCTTCCAAAGTCTCGTCAACTAGGCTCAACCGTTGCGGCCCCATTATAAGCTTGGCTTGGCTAAATACACGCTCATATTCTGCTGACATTGAAGGTATTGAGAGGATATCTATCGCTATTCGAGTTAGCATAGGGAAAGCTTGTTCTTGCCGTTGCCAAAAGGCGATTGGGTTGTCAAGCTTTTTAGGGGCCTTGCTAAACCACGCCTTCAACTCCTGTATAGCCGGCCCATCCCCTTCAGCGGGATTTTCATAGAAATCCGTGGGAAGGAGGTCTGGCAGGCGACCCTCCTGCTTATTGGGCTCCTTAGGGGTCTTGGGGCGTAAGACCGGTTCCGTGATAGCCCAACCGTCAAAGAAGAAGCGTTAGAAGCGTTCAAGGATGAGATTTGCCTTGAACGGCTCCACACGATTAACCCAACGGGCTGACAGGGACGGGTGAAGGATAGCAGCAGCCCAATAGACCGGGGTTTGGCCTAGCAGCTCCTTATACCGCTCTAGCTGATTCAGGGCTAGCTGGCAGCAAAGGCGTAGGTATTCCCTCGTATCATTGCGTGGCCTAGCTAATAAGGCAGCTTGACTGTGACTGTGTGATCGTTGTGACGAATACTCAACCTCATAGTCATCCAAATGGCCCGGCAGCTTGCTAACACGATGTGGTCGTCGAGGTTCATTAGCGGTAGGGGAGTCAAGGGAACGGCGATCGCGTTGATCTCTGAACCAGGAAGTCAGGCGAAGGAGGCTCTGCATTACCCACCCAATATCGCCCGGGCGGCGGGATTGGAACCGCATAGTCTCTTCTTGAAAGGGAAGAAGAAGATCGTGGACCTCTGATAAGACCTCCCAGTCTTCCTCGGTTAGCCTCTTCTCTATTGGTAGCCTCCGGTCTTCTCTCTCTATCGAGTTAATCCCAATCTATGACTATAATGGCTCCTTAAGACGAAGGGCCCATTTAATCATATAGAAGGTTGAATTCCATCGTGTGTTATTATTATTGCAAAGCTGTATGCTGTTGTGGGCTTGGAATAAGGGGTTATTATTAGCTGAAGAGTCGGCGCCGGCGTTAGTAGCCGTGTGTTGAACCTGGAAGGAAAATGCTTCCCGGCGTTGAGGGGACCGGCGGATGAATGTTACTACGTCTAATAGCTTGGCCATAGGACCGTTCTTTAGCTAACTAGCTAAATGCTCCTTTTCCTTAGGACTGAGCCGTATGATATCCTTATCATCAGGTATGGTCAATCGAGACTGTTCTGAGGGTTCAAGGAAGGCTTTAGCGGCAAGGTTGATAATATGACCCTAATAGCGTAATCGGACCGTTATGATATCTATGAAGACCGGTGGACTCGGGAAAAGGTGAAGGTGGTTAGAAAAGAGATAATCGAGGCATGTATCGTTGACTATTATATTATCCAAAGTGAAGAATCCGGCTTTTTTAATATCAAAGGTATTAATAACCTCTATCACTAAAGGAGCGATATTAGCACCCGAATGAGGGCCAACGATGCGCTTTAAAGTAAGTAGCTTGTGCCTTTGGAAGCCGGTAGAGTTAATGAAGTGATTGATGATCCCTAGGAGGGCCTGCTGGCTAGGGGAGGTCCATATATCGAAGCTAAGGTGGATAGCTGACTTGGCTGCCCGAAGCTGGCATTGGATAAGCTTCTGGCTAGCCCGGAAGTCATCCATGACCCAAGCCTTCACAGTTGAATGATGAGTCGGCAAGGCGGCATTGATAATGTGATTTGGGGTCCGTAGGAGGCGTTGGAAGGTGTCATGCCTGACGGCACTCAAAGGGATGTTCGACTCGACGATCCAGTGGATAAAAGCGGCCTTGAATTCGTCAACAGCACCGAAGGCGGCGGTATCAGCAGCTGGAGACTTGGCATGAGCCTGAAGGGAGGCAAGGGCCGCAGAAGCTGCTGATGATGACGAATCCGGGCTGCCCGCCTTTGTGACTGAATGTTGAATCCGAAGGTGAGATATCGCTGCTGATGTGGCCCGCTGAGCAAATAAGCAGCCTTGGGTCCTCCCACGCCTATCACAATGACCGCATAGCCAAAAGGCGTTTCCAAGCGTGTTGCCATTGACTTCAATAAGGCTGTGGCCGTGATCGCCAATGAAGGACCGTAGCTTATGCCGGCGTGGCAGCTAGGAATGTAAGAAGAATCTCTTTCCGGTAAATCGTATTCGAGGGAGGGTCTCAATCGTAAGGTGCCTTGTATCGCGGATACTGAATTCTTCGATCTGTGCGGCCACAGACTGCGGCTTCGATAATGATCG
>SSHR01001632.1:0-28455 GCA_006518225.1 Fusarium neocosmosporiellum | reverse complement strand
AAAAAAAAAAAAAAAACTGTTGCTGGATACTGGGGACGCCATGTGGTCCCTGCTTTCAATGTCTTTGAAAAACGTGTCAGCGTCGAAGAAGAACCAAGGCAAGGGGTAAACAGAACCTGGCTACTGTGTTGTCCAAGTTGGAGAAGGCCATTGTCTTGTCCTTGAAGCATCCAATTGACCAACGCATTTCGCTTATTCCAGAGGCGTAGATCAGCTCAGATCCAATCCGCAAGGTCAGGGTTAAGCGGCTTACTGCAGCACGACCCAAGCTGTCGCATTCGGAACAAGGGGGCTGATGCTGATGCTAATGCTGGATGATGATGTTGGGGTTGGTTGGTTTGCCCGCCCGGTCGCCTACCTTGCCTTGCCTTGCCTTCGGTCGTCTGCCTCTGCCTTGCTTGGTTGCCTGCCGCTGAAGCGAGATGCTGCCTCCCGATGCTACTCTATCGTGCGGCTCAGGGGTTGGTCTTCTTGCCCGTGTCAGCTTGGCCACCGTTATCAGTCAATTAGGAATGTGACGGTCATAAAACACACCAGACTACCAAACACCGGATGAACATCACTGGTTGGTTGGTTGGCTGATGTAGTTTTCTGCATGCCTGCCGCGAGGCAGCCGTTGGATGCTGTCTCTCTCTCTGGCCTTGGGAACCCCCTTCGAGGCTGAACTCTGACCTTCTGGATTATTCTCGTGACTCAACCATTCAGCCCCCGTCAGCAGGAAAAGTCGGAGAGTGAGACTTAGAGTCAGCCGGAACCACGAGGAAGTGTGAGGAAGCTAGCAGCGGTGCCTGCCTGCCAGAAAACCGGGAACAGGAACCAAGAAAAGAAGCTCGATGAAAATTCTTTTTGCTCATCAAACGTGGCTCGTCCATCGGTCGTGTCGTCGTTCGTGTCTTTACGACCAATCCTCGTACGACACGGCACTTCAAGCGGCCTGTGAGCCAATCAATAGCCCATGCACACGCCCTTGGCGGGAGCCATGGGCGGCTTGCTCGGAGCGACGCGGCTGCTGCTTGCTGCTAGTGAGAGATGCATGCGCTGCGTCAGAGAAGTCAGACACTACGCTCGCTCGAGACTGTTTGTCCGTGATGCTGTCAGGGATGCAAGGCACGAAACGGCACGCACCAGCTCTCGAAACGTGCCCATGCCATCGTCGATCCAAACAGGTAGTCTGTCAATCAATCGCCGACATAGTCAAGTCTCGTCTTACAGACCCATAACCAATTGTCATGACCCTCTCGAATCTGATCTGATGACCCTCTCATGGCGATACCCCTGTGTCAAACATTGGGCCATGACCACAAGAGATGGCGATATCAAGGAAACTCCAGCATCAAATTTTCAATACCAACCCAATGACCAATATCTCCATCAACCGTCACGATGGTGCAAGCTCGTGCCTGAATGCCCCCACTTGAGGCCAGTCCCATCTCATTGCACAACCCAATCTCACGATGGCATCACCTCACGAGGGCTGAGCCTCAAGCCATTACTCATCCACCTGGAACCCACCTGGTCGCTTGACTTCTCCACTGCCAACACTGCCGACAGAAAGAAAAAAAAATGTCGTCACTGGCACCGCAGTCGGCCGATTCGCTCATGCCAATCCGAAATCAAGCTTGGCTTTTGACGGCGCCTTTACACTTCGGGACAAGCCTCTCTCCAGCTAACAATGAGAAAAAGAAACAAGAGGCGCAGACAGGCTTGACGGGGAAGTCGGCGAGTGGAAAAGGTCTCCATAAGGCGCCATGCAGAGGGCGTGTCGTTAGATTGGGCTCCCTCTAACCTGAGACGGAATAGACCAATAGGCTATCGTCGATCATGCCCGACTTGGCAGCCGAGCTATTCCTGTCAAGGACCTCTTGACCAACGAGCCTGATGCCCCAAGACCATTAACCAGTCAAGGAACACTCTGGGGATATCTCTTGGCACCGTCGATAATGTCCAAGGATCAGATGTTTGGATGGTGGAGCCGCTGAACAAGGCATGGCAAGGCAAGGCCAGGCCATCCATCACGGAGGATTTCTTTAGCGGCCACCACTGAGAGAGGGCGGTTGTGAAAAAAGAAACGAAAATTTTGCTCTCTCAATCTCAATCTGTCAGATCATAGTGGTTGCCTGACGAATGAAGTTGCTCATCTTGCCACAGGGCAGAGGTCAGCATCAAGGTCACCACACCATCACATCTCTCTAGGCGCAGACAAGAATGTGCTGTGCCATGCTTTCTTCTTCTTCAGTCAGACTGTCAGCCAATTCCTGACGGCGGCTGGCTGAGTTGGCTCCCTCTTTGGGATCCCTCGACCTCGACCTCGAGGTTGACCTGCATGAGCATCCCAGCCTCGTGGATGGTTCGACCGCTTGCTGCTGCAAGGTACAAAGTACACCTGCACTGCACTCGGACAGGCGCCTCCAACCGCTGTAAGCCGACACATCTCGGGGATCGAGGTCATCTTTTGCCTTGTTGAGACGTTGCGAATAGTAATCTTGTTGGCACTAACGTCCGACCTTGGCTGCTAGCCTCTGTCCCCATCTGCGGTTGATGTGACGAGCACTGACTGTCGCGATGCCGGCGTCATCCAACACGATCTGCCGCTCCTTTCTTTTTCATCGGCATTTTTCCATCGCCATATTTCTTTTGCGGCTTCTGCGTCTGAGCGCCGTCATCACCGCGACTAAATATGGCAGTCTTACTCTGTCAGTGCCTAGCGTCTTGGACAGTTCGCGAGTCCCTGTATGGCGTTCCTCGATGCCTGTCTGGGCCTTTGCTCATCTTCACCTCACAGCCGCCACTGGGCTGCCGCACGGGCGTCGTCACGAATAGGGGCTTGGTCCAAGTCCACGAGCCCCCTCCTAGATGGCTTGGTCGGGTTGGCTGGAGGGTGAGGTGATCGATAAGCCCACCATCAAGAGTCCACCAGACCACCAGTGTTTCTCACTCAAGTCACAGCCCACCAGATTGGGCCCCGCATCCCATGTCCTGTCCTGCGGCAGCTCGAACACCCCTGGCGGCGATGGTTCGTCTTGTTCCAGGTGATGCACCCAACATAGTGTCCGTGTTGGTGAGTGTCCAATGTGACTCTTCAGGTGCCTGCTTCATCGGACAGGCCGGCTGTCTTGCAGAGAAAATTCTAAAAAAAATACGAGCAGTCTGTAGCTGAACAACCTTCGCTTTGGCATCCATGGTTGAGGCGCCACGACGCCCAACAAGGAAAAAATCTGCTCTGACGGCTTGCGTCTTCATCTCGTTTGGGATTATTCACCTGCCGGCTTGGGCGAATTGAGTTGCTGAATGCCAGCTGGTGAGGCGAGCTCGCTCATCTTGGTTCATCCCCAGTTGCTCGCTTACACGCACGGGTGAGGCAATCGACGTGATTGTCGGCCGCGATGTGAGATTGACAGGGCACTTGCCCATGGTTCATACCGACATGCTATTCCCGTAGCAAAATCTGCCAACAGTCCCCGCTGCTCTACGAACGAGTACGCAAACGAACGAACTCCTGAATGACAAAGGAATGAAACCCTCGAGGGTTCATGTCCTAGGGCTAGCCGACGAGGGAGCTCCCTGGTTCCCGCGTGGCCAGTGCATCGAGCAGCCTCGGCCCCCTGCATGGCGTTCTAATCTTTGCTGTGGCTTTTGATGCCATTGTGCAGATCCAGCCAACAAGAGCAGCAAGGTCTCGTCAAAGACTTCTCGGTCTAAGCGGTTTGCACCTAGCACACCGGTCAGAATCGCAGGCTCAATTCAGACAAGCCCACCGTTCTAGGCTCAAGCCCACTGGAATAGAGTTCACGCCATGGCGGCTGGTACCGAATCGCGGACCAAACAGCTGCCAGCTCCCTTGACACCACTTCCTCTTTCGTCGTCTTGTCCGACAAGGCGCTGTGCTATTGACGGCTGACGATGGACAAATCTGGCAAGCCTGCTGAGCTGACTGAGAACCGTGGGGGATTATTGTCTTGTTTTTCGGCCGCCCAAGTTATCTCCTGGGTAGCGTTATCCGCCGTATCTTTGTTGGAGCTGTTGCGGGCGTCGATGTTGCAACACATTTGGGGGTTATCCATTAAACGAATTGATCGAGTGGGGGGCGCAATCTAGAGTAGCACCAGGGCACCTCGGCCGTTCCGTGTTGGCTTCATGTCAGCGGCGTCTCGGCTTTAGGTTTGACATACAGTGGACGATCAGTTATTTAGCTCCCATCATCACATTGGGATCACCAGTACGCCGACGACGCATTGTAGGATCAGCGTTGTGGTGTAATGCCCTGGGTGAGCGGGACTCGAGTGCGTCTCCTGTTGCTGCACTCGGTCTGTCATGATTGTTGATAATCGACCCCTCATCAGCGCGGGCAGCCAACCATCCGGATAGGAATCTGTTCTCCCACGTTTTGACATCGAGAACGGCCAAGGTGAAACCCGTTGTAACAGCCGCCAAAGCCGGCGACAAGCACATGGTTGGCGAATCAGAGCAGTCCATTGTCTGCCGTTTGGCAATTGAGCCGGCTGCCCCTCTTCTCGATACACCTCGCTGCAACTGTAAGACCATATGCTGCGTGAGCTGCGTTCCAGATGGCGTCTTACAGTATTGTCTTGATATGCTCGGCAGCACTATGATCTTACCGTCGCGTTGAAGCGTCGAATGGTGTTACTCGTGGACTGTCACCCTGGAGAGCATGACTCTGAGTCGCATCCAGTTACAACAATGGCGTCGAGGAACGACATGTCAAGTCGAGAAACGGTCCTTGTGTCTCTGCGACCTTGAGCCTCGAGGCCCGCAAGCTCCACACGAATCCGGGGAAAAAAGACGCCTGCCCGTCAAAGGTGCCGTAGCGTGATGCATCATATTGACTTGATTGACGCCTCCTCTTGTTCCTGGGGTAGAAACGGCGTAGCAAAGATACGCCCCGGCAGGCACCTTATTCCCATACCCGCCTGTCAACAAGCTAACGTTAGAGATACAATTAGGAGGACCGAAAAGGGCCTCCTACAGCGTCCCAGGTTGTTCTGCGGAGGAGGTTGGAATAAGTGGTCAGGTGGCTGTATCAAGACGGGACGCGGTTGGATGGGGTAGACAGCTAGAACAACCATGATTCGCTGTTGGTCCCTTGTCATCCCCGCCTCCAGAAGCAGGTAATATCGAAAATGGAATGGCCAACTTGGCGAAGACCATGGAAGCAAGCACCACATGGCTCTGCGTGCTTGTTAGCTGGTGATCATGATAGAGGATCACTGTCAATCTCCCTCTCGACCACGCAATCCTGGCGAGCCTGGGGTAGGATGCACAGACTGGTCGTATTGTATCGTCGAGGGTCCCGAGACTATTGATAGTCAAACTGACACAAGAGCAAGGTGATAGACCGGGTTGTTCACACGCTCTTGAGCACAAGAAGGGCGCGGTGCAGCAGGTCATAGACATACAGATGCAAGAACCGAGTGCCTGGCGGTTGGTCTCTTCGATAGCTGTAGGGCGTACATCGTAGTCGCGTCTCGACTTGATACGCCTCTGCCACATCTTGGGCTCAAACGAGTCCATGAGTTATCAGTACTCGTAACTCATCCACTGCAAGCTTGCAAAAACTTCACACCATCCGCCTGACAACCTAAACATGGGTAGACGTTGAACATCCCGTCGTGTCAACTCGAGGGGACGATTCGCGGCAGATTGTGGCGATTAGATAGAGTTTTTTTCTTGCTTCGCAAATTTTCGCAGAAAAATTCAGGGTCCAGTCCCTGAAATTTTTTTTGCACTGGTTGGTCTCCTATTGCTGATCCCTCTTTGTCAAGCCATATCTAGTGGCGAGGATGGTGGTTGATACAACCCTGGTGGTTGACCCTCGCTGGCCTGGTTGTCTCGACGTGCAACGGTCGCCTCCCAAAGGTATTGTGGCTGGCGAGCAGAATGACCTTTGTGGGAAGGCTGCTGGGAGGGTATTGGCTTGTTGGGTTTAAGGTGTAAGACAGCGACCAATGGTGCGATGCACCTAGCGCAGGACAGGAGAAGCCTCCAGAGTGGCCGACAAGAGGGTGGGTGGTACTGCATCTACTAGGCGGTTTGATCTTGTTCCCTTTCGGAATACCCTTCTGGGGAGGTCCACCTAGAACCCCGGACGGAGTCTTTGTAGACAGGACATGCAATTCGGGTACGCATTTGCGAATGATGGCGTCACTGTCACGTCGAGCGCTTCGAGCGTCTCACAAGTCGATTGCGCGTCTGCTTGAGAGGATGTTGATGGTCAACGACACGGCAGCAGAGCGGCAGGGGAACTCCAGCGTCATGTCTGCGTCTGGCCATGGACCCGGTCGAGACAGGAATGGGATTGCCGCATTGAGCGAGGAACCCATGGCTCAAGCAGAATAGATGAGCAAATATGCCGTGCCTGAACGGGTTCTCTCTCGTATTGCCTTGGCTCGTCTGTTCCGTGCAGCGAGTGCTCGACGTGTTGGAAAACTCTTCGTGTCAGCTACAAGACGAGATGAGGATGCTGAAGGGTGATCTGGTGCGATAACAGCACATGATATTCACAATCATCTTGTAAGTCGCTGACAGTGACAAAAGCATCTTGGCCCTGGAACGGAGAGCAGCGGGCAGCCAGCACGTTGACAGTCGAAGTGGATTTTGCGTGCTCCAGGTGGAGAAGCAACTGAAGCAGCAGAGGCCAAAAAGGTGGAGAGGGGTGTGGGAAGATGAAGAGGAGCGACCATGCCCAGAAGGGACTAGACTAATTCAGCAGATGACACTAATCCCAATGCGGGCTTCCTGCGGCCGCAGCTCTGCTGTGCTTCTCTCCCGGGCTCCCCTCCAGCGACCAGTCATCAGCGGCAGACGCCTTCGATTGTCCATTCCTGGGCTGGCCTTGGGCCGCACTGAAGGCAGAGGCGAGAAGCGCCTGGCGAATGGGCAAGGCGAGAGGCAAGTGAAGAAGGCAGACAGCCAAAAGAGCTTGGGCAACGCTGCAGCAGCAATAACTCCCACGGCAGAGAGACGAGCAGAATATGAGAGAAATCGACCCAGGGCGTGCGTCGCTGTTCGCCGGCAACCCCCTCCCAGGCTCAGAAACCCTCGACGACACCCATTGACCAGTCAGCAGTGTGGTCACTGGGTCAAACGGCAGAGTAGAATGCCGGCAAGAGAATCCCATGAGGGAGAAGAGTTTGCGATGGGACCCGGAGAAAGCAGGCCATCGGCGAGCCGGCCTCACACCACGGAGAGCGGAGGCACGGGGTTGACGGAGGCAGTTTGGACACCACTCTGGAGCAGAGCAACCTCTGGGCAGCGGGGGGACACTGGGCACTCCGGCGGCCAGCGGGCAGAACCGTGCAGAATTGCACGGTGAGGAGGCGAAATATCATCCCACCGATGTCGCTGTGGTGCTCAATCAGCCCAGGCCCCAGCCAAGAATCTCGGCTGATGCCCTCGCGGCGGGACCCTCAAGTCCCGTTCGCACCCGCCTGAGTCACCTCATCGAAGCTCAACATGGGCGATAGCTGTCGTGGACGTGGACTGAGCACAGAGCAAAAGATGGGAAAATTTTTCTGCCCTCATTGCAATCTCGTAGTATCCGTAGCCTCTGCTAGGCTAGGCAGGACAGACAGGGCACAGCCAGCCAGCCATGTCTCGAGGAAAATCACACGCCAGTGTCCGGTGTCTGAATGTCTTGGGTCCTTTGTCAGGCTTGTCTTTGGATGGGCGAGAGTTGGTTGTGCATAGGTGCTGGGGACTTCTGGCGTTGCGCTGTGTTGTGCTGTGTGCTGCTAATACTGGGCTGCGATAGCGACAGCAGAGCTTTTCCTCCGCTGAGAGTCTTGCACCTTCAGGCCCGCACTCCTCGTCATTGCTCTCACGCCCGTGGCACACTCCCCCATCAAGGTCGAGACACCCAGGCGTCGGCATGACACACCCCTCCACGTCCACTGGCTCGCCCACCCACGCCGGGCGGGCGTCCATGAGTGAGCCATCCAGAGGGCGTGGACGTGAAGGCGGCGTCAGGCAGGGCGTGAGGTGGACTCTCTCGAGGAGTGGGGGTACGTACTTCACCAACTGGATCCCTGCCTGCGCTAGCATCTGCTGCAGGGCATTCGAGTGGGGATACTGAGGAGCTATGATGTTTTGAGCGGAGCAATGGTGTGTGCCTGTACCCTCCTCCACATTTTCTTAGGCAATGTACCTCTAGCGCCAGGTTTTGTCGTGCAACTGAGGTGATCATCCACCAGGCACAGCCCGGGAGAGCAGAATAGTACATATGTTGGAGTCCCCCTCGAACCTCCTCCCATTCTTCTCCGCTATCACCATCTCGACTTTCACCTGCAATCTCTCCAATTGCTTCTACTTCTTTCATTTGAGCTGCTGGCCTGACTGGATCTGACACTGCCATCACTCTTCATCTCTATCTACCCTTACTCGCTTGTAATCCTTGACTCGTCCCCCAACTCAACTCGACTTCGACTCATCCCCTCGAACCCATCCGACTGACTACGCTCTATCGGCTGGCTTGATCAAGAGACAAGACTACAAATTGAGACGCCAGACACTCGTCTACGTCTCGAGCTATCTTCCAGGGCACATCACCCTCAACTCATCTACCACACACACACAACACCGACGCCATGGACTTCGACTCCTGGTCTCACTCCTTCTGCCTCGCTTGCGACAAGCAGGTTCAATCTTCGACCGACGCCTACTGCTCCGAATCTTGCAGACTGGCCGACTTCGAGAAGACCTCGACAACCAGCTCGCAAGCCAGCTCACCTGGCTTCGCTCCTCCTTCCTACCCTTGGACGTCGAAAACCTCCAGCTCGGGCTTCTACCTGTCACCCGCCTACGACTTCTCCAACGCGAAGCCCTACGGCGCTCGACACATGAGCCAACCAAACTGCAAGCCCTACGGCACCGAGCAGTCGACCTCTAACACCCGATCCCTCACCCCTTCGAGCTCTCACAGCAGCCTCTGCTCCATGCAGAGTACCTCGACAACGGGCGAGTCAACTCAGCTGTCCGACAAGGCGAGGAAAGAGCTCCGAGCGTACGCTGTTTCATTTGAGCAAGTGAGGATGCAGCGAAGACGATCATACTAGACAACACATCACGCATACACGACACTACACTCAAACGACCCTCGCTGCTTTTGAATTGAAGACCACGCAACTCACTCCAACAACAACTGCATAAACACACGAACACTACAACACCTCACGCATTTTTTTTTTCTTCTCTCAAGAATTTGTTTGTACCAAAGAAGGGCATTACACCGGAGCACTGCATCAAAAAAAAGTTTGTTTTTACATCGACCCAACACGATTTCTCTATCTCGACCTGCTTTGGGCGGGATCATCTGGGCGGCTTTATTGTCCATGGGTTCACGGGATACGGGAGCCATGACGGGCACCTTGTACCAAATAAGGGCGGAGTTGATATCGCATGTTGTTTCAGAGCATGGATTATGGGAGCACTTGGATCCACGGGAGGTTATCATGATACTGGGACACGACGGCGTCTGCTACCCGCCAAAGAGCGGCCGGGATGCAACAACGGATGGGGACATTTTGGGTCAGGCGTACAGGACCGACCAGGCACACGAGCCGGTCGATGGTTGTCATATTGGGAGGGTTGCTGCACATTTGACCAAGGGGTTACTGGCCATTCACAGGAACTGCGGAAGACTGCACAGCACAGCATAGCATAGCATACTATAGCCAAAGAACGGATTTTTCTCCCTCCACACACTCGTCCATCCATCCATCTGTTGACAGACAAATCCATACACAGGTACTAGGCGGCAGAGGCCGAAGCCAGCCCAGTCTTCTCCACAATTCTCCATCTCCGTCCTCAGCTCTCTCGGTGTCATCCTCTTGATGGGCAGTGTTAGTGGTGATGCTAGTGGGCAGAATTGCTTTTCTCGGGGCTTTTGCAGAGAGTCGGCACTTGATGGGCATCTCTCCAAGGATTGCCCGAGTTCTACTAAACAATGGACTGGGATGATTGATTAACTGCAGTGACTCGGCACTTGTTTACAGCTTGACGGGCCTTTACGGGGGTTTGGTGACATGGTTGGCAGCATTTGTCAAAGACTCTGGCCCGGTCCCGAGCAAACGAACAGTCATTGACCCCTAGCGCCTTGTAGGTGAGTGAGGGTGTGACTAAGCCAACCAACCTGAGCTAGACAAGAAACCTTGAGAGAGCG
Organism: Fusarium neocosmosporiellum; assembly: GCA_006518225.1. NCBI lineage: Eukaryota > Fungi > Ascomycota > Sordariomycetes > Hypocreales > Nectriaceae > Fusarium > Fusarium neocosmosporiellum. The sequence goes on along the minus strand of SSHR01001632.1, from coordinate 18,281 downwards.
AGTTTCGCAATGCGTCTCCAGATTGAGGCAAAACGACGAGGGCGCTAGCAAAAGCCTGACGGGTCATGCTCCATGAGAGCTCCATCTCAGCTCCGTTCCCCAGACTTGGTTGACTTTGACGCGAACAGCTCTATTGGTGTGAGAGCAACAGTCAGTCATTCAGTCTCCGATGTCCGGCGCACCTGAGCCATCATCTCGTTTTGCATCACCGATGGATGGGGCCATGATGAATCCATTGCGAAGCCAGCTAACACCAGCACCACCAGCACCCGAAACGTGCTCGTCGATGGGCATGATGCCACCCGTCCGAGATGGAGTGAGACGATAACTCAATTCACCAAAGACAGTTTCAATGCTACCTATCATGCATCAGCACCCCTGGTGTGCCTAGCTCTTTTTTTCACTCGACAACACAGAGCACAACTCTGCCAACTGGGGACGCCGGCGTGCAATCCCTGGCTCACGATAGCACGCTGAAAAAAGTCTTTCACGCTCAATTTTAGCTCTTTGGCCACCCCCAACTTCGGGTCCCCCCTTTACAAGATTTTTAGCCCCTCGGGAGCTCGTCTCGCCCGTTTCCTCCCAGATGGGGGCCCCATCCATCCCATCCCATTGATTGCAAGGTTTGAAACGTCATGCTAAGGCGGGCCGTATTGGTATGGAGCTTTCCTTGGGGCTCTGCCAACGCATCGTTACCTTCGGAATCGGCGATGCTGACTGTGGTTGATGATCTGAGCTACTGGCTTGACGCTTGGAGCTGGAGGAGAAAAATAGTGGATAATTTTTTCCCTCGCCCTTTGTTTGTCTTGCACTTGCAAACTGCCAGGGAACCACGATTGATCTGGCCAGGGCGGCTTCCGAAACAGCGATTAAGAAAAATTTTCTTTGGCTCTTACGGGCTACGCATTGCAATGAGATTGGATATCCAGCGAGATTGAGGGCTTGTTAGCGACGCTCCCTTTGATGACGCTGTCGTCGAACCAGGAGCCCCTACAAAGGCAAAGGCGTCTATATCCAAGGCTGTGGCGTGCCCAGTTTCATGTCCCTCTCATTCTCACCTTGAGTCGGCCGAGATCTACATCATCGTCGGCAGGGTCCGCCGGGTCGCCTGTTGACGGAACAAGAGACCGAACTCTCTCACTGCCCGGGGGCTTCGGCGCTAGCAACCCGGGACAAGAGAATGTCATGCCTCGATTATCCGAAGCTGGACTCACCGTCCGACGCCCATGAGCCGTTATTTCCCCCTTATTGCTTCCATCTCGGCAGATGGACGAGCAGTTCATTCGCTTCGCCGGCAGTGAGACCTTGCATTTGGAACATTATGGAGTAAATGTGGGCTGTTTCGGCGGGAGGGGGCATTGTCATGCTTGCCTTGCCTGCCTCCACGGTCGGAGCATCTTGGACGGACGGGACGGATCCATGGATCGAGATGAAGAGATCCATTGCTTCTTTCTCGGTCCGTCAATACTTCGGTACTGTACCTACGTGGCCGGCCGTCTGCTGTTCCCTTCTCTTCTGTACCCTGCTCGGAGCCCCTGGAACCTTCCTTGATCGCCGGGGGTCGGCCCGGACGTTGCGGAAGCTCTTCCTCGCGAGAGCATCCATGGAAAGCAAGGGCCGCTGGGTGACGTCGGCGAGCAAACCCTCGGCCTGCTCCGCGCCATGAGAGAGAGAGGGCGTGTCTTGTGAGCCTTCCTTGGTCGAGACTGAGTGATGGACAAATGTGTGCATCATGGGTTCTACGACGGCAGCATTTGCACAACTTGAAAAAAATTGTGCCTCTCTTCTTTGTTTTTCCATTTGTCTCAACCAGGAACCGCAATCTCTGACCGGTCCTTTGCTATTGCTAGGCGCCCCCACTCCGCCTTTTTTCTTTCTTTGCAATGCGGGTGCCTTTTTTGACTCTGAGGCTCTTCAGGGCGGATACGACCTCGTCATGAGAGGGTAATCTTGGAGTTGACAGAAAAACAATGCAAGACCATTTCCCATTCGCCCAGGTTAGGTTTGCATTCCAGGCACAGCCCGCCACTTCCATCGAACGTCTCACCACCGGATTGATAATGAGCTCGGGATGAGAGTTTTCATCCAATGTCGTCGATCTGGTCCTGCCGCTTGGCTGCGCTTGGCTTCGGGTGCCCGTGGCATCGACGAGGATGGCGATATCTCCATGCTGTGCAACGTCTTACACATGCCGCTCGACAAAGACGGGTGTGAATGAACAGGGAAGAGGTCTCGCTGCAAGGGAATGGCTCCTCTCCCGAACGTTGACGGGATGTTTTCGAAACACATGCACACCACACACATACACACACGACATCTCGGGGATCCCTGGGGGCCAAAAAAGCCTTGCTCCCCTCCATCCCCATCCCTTCCCGCGTCCTGCCAGACGGAGACTGGCTCCCTGCATGCTGCGAGGGAGAGAATTCGGGTCTCTGGTGTGGTTTCACCACGTGGGATCATCCCCTCCCCCATCCATCCATCCATCCATCCATCCAGGCAAACCAAGCTGCGGCTCAAAGGCCGAATGGACGCCTCTCGAGGTTCAGAGGCGAGCCGAGGGGGGGTTTCTTCTTCACAGCCACGAGATTTCCGACCAAAGTTCGCCTTGTTTAATGCCTCTGGCATGAATCGGATGGCTCGCCGACGTCAAATCGATAGGCTGGTGGGTTGACACATCGACTGTCGTTTCAGAACGTGGGATTCTCGCCTAGTTCCATGCCTTATGCCAATGCCGTGGCGGCTCTTACATACGCACATCACGTATGGGCGTCATCTTTTCTCGACGACATGTCATGCTGCACTTTCTGACAGGCAGTCCGAATGAGCACATATTCGGCTATGGGGTTCAATGCCATGAATCGGCGTCTGGCATTGTCGCATTTGCAAAACGGCAATGGTATTCGTGAGATGAAGGGCCCGCTCCCGGGCAATCTGCCTCACCACCCAAGCAACAAGACCCTCTACTACCGCAAGGAAGGCCGCCATTGCGCAATGCAGGGTGCGACAGTCATGTTGCACTTCGGAAAGTTGTCAATATAGGGTAAAAAAGGAGTGACGAACAAGGCCCCAGGATTGCGGCTCGCTCGCCTATGTGCGGGAATTCGTCGTCCAAGTGCGGACCGACGGTTCTTGTCAGTCAGTCAACAAGAGTCAATTTCTCTGAAACTGGTTCCGTGGGAGGAGGACGAGGGGGTGCAACCACTTGATCAGCCCAATGTCTCTCCAGACCACGCAGAGGCCATATTCTATTGTGTTCGTGACCGCAAGCCATGAATTCCTCTGCAGGAAGCCTCTGCTGCGCCTTGGGGCACACTTGCGTAGGCCCCCCTCTTTACTATCCCGTGAAGCTGGGAACTGGCAAGGGCACGTCAGCCCAGGACGCCCTCCTTCGCTAGCTCGGGCATGCCCACGTTGGTATTCATGCAGAAGTCGGCTTCCAAGGTGCAGCAGCCTCAGATGTGCTTCCAATTGACGCAAGCCCTCGAGGTTGATGGCGTCGGTGGGCGAGTGCTAATGGATTATCATCCACTGCCCTCTGACGCACTCACGTCTTCTCACAGGCGTCTTACCATATCTGGCACGGTATTATTTACTTTTTGCACCCAAATGGCTGTAGAAGTCGACCGCCAGCCGCTCGTGTTCACCGGCAAGCTGGTCCACGATGCGGGTTTGCTTGTTGACCCCGTCTACGAGCATGGACTCAACAAGTCGCCCGCTTAGTACTACGTGATCTAGAACAATTGCAAATGATGAGGCTTCTTGTGCTCATAGATAGTGTCGCCCGTCAAAACCACTACAAAACACTAATGCCTAGGGGATCCCGGTACAGGATAGTTATTGTCTTGGAAGGCTTGCTTGGCCAGGTGTCACTATCGCGCGCAGATATGGCGACGAAACTCGAGCATAGCTGAGCAGCAAAAAAGGGCAACAAAACCGCAGCCAGAATCATTTGGATGCTCAGAGTTCAGCTCTCTGCAGGTCCGCCTCATCATTTTTTCCCAGCTGAACGGCTCTTTGTCTCAACAGCTTTCCCATCGGGGAAGCCGTGCCGTGCGTGGGGCTGGCTCAAAGGCGGCTGGGCCGTGTCTGGGACTGGAGAGCTTCGAGAAAGATACGGGAATTCAGACCCGGGCGGAAGACGAATCGAGCCAAAAGAAAGCAGAGAAACAACATGGGGATTTGCTTTTTCGCAGTCTTTTTGACGCCTGGTTGTTTGCTTTTTCTCTTTTTTGTCTCGCATGCATCTTGACGTGCCAATGTAGGTCCCACTATTTTGCCTCTGAGACTTGTGGAACGCCAGAAATAGTCAAGTCAAAGTCAAGCCAGCAACCGGGGAGCAGGATATGTTTGCGATGGAAATGTTTGGATTATCGCTATTTCGACAGAGTATATGCTCTGCAGAGGAGATGCTTGTTGGCCCTGGACGGGCCCTGCGCTTGGAACTCGGGCATTCCGACTCAACAAGACGGCCTGGGATAGGTGGGCACCTGAGACAGCTTCACTTTCGGAGGAGGAATGTAGCGCCACCGTCTCTCTTTCGTCACACCAGCAGCAGCCAATTATTGTAGGTCTTTGTCAGGGCCGACCTTTTTTCCCCTGTCACCTCACTCACTTACCCGCCGGCCGGACGGTGCCGACAGCTCTGCTCAGCGGATGAAGACGGGGGAGGGGGCCCACGATAGATCCGTGAAGAGCTCTGTAACAACTGCCGTTTGCTGTGATGGCTCAAATCTCATCTTATCCATTGAGGCGAATTGAGGCGTTTCAACGCGGGGGTCTCTCCAGACGGGGGCGTCTCTGTGGACCGATTGATTGATTGATTGATTGATTGATTCACCTCGAGGCGTCTAGAGAGTCGAGTGGGCTGTTCATACGAAAACGCCCTCTCAAACCTCACTGAGAGAGAATCCCTCAGGTCCCGAGAGGCGACTTGGTAGGGTCACATCCGCTTTCAGGATGAGCAAAATTGACTTTGTGCTTTCCCTTTCCCCTCTCTGGCAGCGTAGCATTCATCCTCCCTCAAGGGAAAGACAAACTTGAGGGGAGACTTTCTCCCAAGCGGCAAACCTTGGGGTGCACTGACAGGAGCTTCAAGGCACGGCCGAGCCAGTCACGACGGGCCGCGAACCACCCCAGGACGACGCGTTGGGATCGGGGAGGCGAAAAGGCCAACAAGGACCGGCTCAAACTCTAACTCAGAATCAGGCGAGAGACCTGGGCGAGACGGTGAGGGCACGGGGACGAGGCGGGACGCTTGCAGGATCTGTGGGAGGAGGAGGGGGATCTGGGGTTCAAGTTGATCCAAGGTTTCGACTATTAGATTTCCCGATGATCTAGTCCCGTAGCCTCGTTGCTATCTTGCGAATGCGAACCATGGCTCTGGGAAGAAGATGTGGTGGTGGTTGCAACTAGCCACCGACAACCAACTCTCAGACTCTTCTTCTCTCTTGGAAATGCCAAACGCGGACTAACGCCAGAGGAAATCGCAGGCGAGGCCTTTTTCTTGGGAGCGAGCGATCGATCTGCGCCTTTGACAGCCTTGTAAGATTGGAAACCCTTGCCTTTGCATGTGCGGGTTGCCTCCCCTCCATCCTTGGCCCTTCGTTTATCGGCGACGATGCCCAACGTCCCGGGACCGACTAGCGGATGGGGGAGAGGAGCTAAAGCAAGCACGAAGCTTGGTAGAGAAAGAGGTCCGAGATACGTAATGCGTCCTGCATCGCCCTTTGTCTTGTTTCGTAGTGAGTCTTCCGAGATGCTGACTTATGGGGCCCTACTGTAGATACATACGCCCGCAGAATTGAGGTCCCACGGAGGCAGGGAAATACCCTCGAGGAAATAGAGCAAAGAACCCAGGCACGGTATATTTTTGTCTTCACGCCGGTTCAGGGACCAGGCACCAAAAAGAGTCGAGATTCAAAATATCAGAGGCTCAGTAGAGTACTGTAGCCCCACGGCTTTCGTGCTCCGCTGACGTGGACATGACGGAGTTCTCTCCCAAGCCTCCAGGTCTTCTGTTGCTGGCGATTGGGCACCCTGCAGATTTTTTTGCGAGCCCGACTTTGAGTTGTCAGCCTGTCATTTGACGTTTCTGGCATGAAAATCTGTTACCAAAAGGTTCGGGGGGATCCAGTTTGTGCCTGACGGGAGAGAGTAAGAGAAATCTCTTCACCGTTGGCAGCCAATGAAGCTCCGTATCCGCCATCCGTGAGACGACAAACCGTTTCCTTCTGCCGGGATCATGTTGATAGATAGGACAACACTAGGCAGAGAGAGATGGGGGGCGGAGAGGTCCGGTCCCCCGGGATTCCGATTGGCGGTCCCGGCTAGCGGACGCGGACGGGATCTACCCGTTAGCGGACCAGTCCGACCAGACATGTCAGGATAGGATGGGATGGGATGGATGTCGGTCGTCGGCGCCCCGGGGACGGGGCAAGATCCTTCTTGTGTGACCAACAGCGGCCCAACACACTTCGTCCAGGCATATCCTGTGTTGTGTGTTGTGTTGGGCCTGCTGCGGCGAGATGGAGAAGTACACGAGATGGAGTCAATCTGTCAAATTCACGGTCCAGAGATGATCACCAAGCGCGCCCCCCTCAGGGTGTGTCCTGTTTTACTTTTGCCAAGTCATGAAAAACATTCGGAGGTCGGATGCCACTCCGATTATTCTCAGGAGGGAGTAAACATCGCTAAGACCAAAGGTCCGGACTGAAACGACCGGTGCTGCCTTGTTGGGTAGCACCGTAGTTCAATTGGCGCCGCTGATGTTTTGTCTGCTGTGAATTGATTCCTTAGGAGGCGGGAGTATGCCTAGGGAATGTGATTTGGGTCAGATTGAATTTACAATATCGTCATTCCGAGCTCTTGGGGCGGATGGTGTCGAGCTACACCTCTTGATGCTTCTGGACTGGTATTATCAACCCCTTGGTAAGTCCATTGTCGAATCCTACGCCCCTGGACGGTCGTGAGGTCGAGGGCAAGCTGTTCCAGCACCGCTGGTTTAGCTACTATCGCTGCTTCCTTTCAGTTGGTTGTCCACTGTAGGTCAGTGGCTACTCGAGTAGCTCACTCATGATGAATTCAACAACCTATTTACATTGAATGTCTACGTAAACCATCGCTACAAACGGTAGTTGAGGATGTACATGTACCTTAAACTATCACAGACTGACAGAGTCACTGGCCGTCAAACTAAGAGGTCAGATGATACTGCCAGTGTAGACGTCTTTTGGCCTCTCAGTACCGCTTTGAAGACGCCTTGAGAATCTTGTTTGCAGCATGGGCAGCAGCAACCATGATAGAAGCCTGTGTGTTGCCAGTAGGAACCTCGGGGTGCATGCTGCCATCGACGACAAACAAGTTCTTTGTGCCCCAGACCCGGGTATCAGGGCCTACCACACTGCGGCCGTCATTCTTAGCACCCATGTTTGCAGAGCCGAGGTGGTGGTTTCCGCTGTACGAGACCTCCAGGATCGTCTCGGCGGTGACATTGTTGGGCACGGTCAAGACGCTGCCTGGCTTGCGCGCGTAGCCCAGGAGCTCGTCGACAAACGCCTTGAGGGCCTCGCGGTCGCCCTCGGTGTTGAGGAAGGGCTTCTGGGTGATGTTGGTCCTGCCGTCGGCCGTGATCTCGAGGGTGCCCACAGACGTTAGGCCGTGGGTGAGGTACACCTTGGCCTCGATGGTGTCGTTGGAGGGAGCGTTAACGGTGCCCTGGACGTAGCGGGTCACGCCGTCGCTGCCTTTGACGCTCTTCCAGAAGTTGAGGCGCTGTCCAGACTGGGCGAGGAGACCGCTTCCCTGGGCAAACAGATCAACAGACTCCTGGTCTGGTTCAGTCCAAGCCGTCTTGAGAAGAGCCGTAAGGCCCTCCTTGGTCTGGAACCGAACGAGGACGATGGGGTGATCCTGAAGATGCTCTCCAACAGGAAGTTCGATCCATTGAGAGCTTGGAGGCAGCCTAATGCCCGTTGACCCTGAAGCAACGATCTGAAGCTGCTTCCTAGGTCCGATGCCAGAGTTGAAGAGGACGCGAGGCGTCGAGTGAGTGCCGGAGGCGAGCACAACAGAACCACCCTTGTTAAGCTTGATGACCTCTCGAGAGCCATCCTTGTGCTCGACCTCTACGCCAGTGACGACAGGCCCCTTGCGGACGGCACGGAGGACCATGGCGTTGAGCTGAAGGGTAAAGTTGGGGAGTGCCTCTGCATCAGGGAGGATATCGCGAACGGGACCACCGCGAAGTCCATTGCTGATCTGATTCTGTCAGTTGGATTCAACACTTGTTTGTTTAGGAGAACTCACTAGCCACGGGGGATGCGTAAAGACCTTATCCTTTGATTCGGCGTTGTTGAGGGCATCTACTTCATCCCACCCGTTGCTCTCCAGGAACTCGGACATGATCTCGAATGCACCATCGTCGTAGCGCTTTCCATTGGCAGAAGCAAGAATGGTTCCAGGCATGCGCTTGAAGACACTCTCGGCGGCATCGGCCACGCCGTCATCCCACCGCCATCCTTTGGGCCAGGCTTCAAAGTCGGCAGCTCGAGGCCGGATGTACATCAGAGCGTTCAGCACGGTAGAACCACCGAGCAGACAGCCCGCCGAGGCGGCAATGTCCCTACACCACTGGATAGTCGGCGAGGTGTCGGTGTGGAAAGCCATGCCGGGAACGTCATACGCCGTGACGGTCTCGTTCCACTTCATCAAGTCATCGCGGTTGCCCGTCTCGTAGTACGAGGGGCCGCCTCGCTCGACGAGAAGCACGCTGTGTCCAGCATCGGCGAGATGCTCAGCAACGATCAGACCAGAAGCTCCGGCTCCAGAGATGATGTAGTCGTAGGTGGTGTTTCGAGTAGAGGCGGATGATTGCTTAGCCGTGACCGTAGAGGCCAGGCCTAGCAATGTTGAACTGGAGAGTATAGCCAACTTCATCTCGTCAGTATACACAGGAAATACAGCTACGAGAGAACCGTAATCAATTTCACACAACGACTTTTCACGGCCTATAAGTACCTACCTACCTACCTACACGTGAAGGAGATTAGATGAGATTGATAACATCCACCATCACGACCCACTCGCGGAGGCTGCTTGATAGAGAACAACTACCGAACCAGAGTGGATTTAACGGTGGATAGAGTATCATCGTGAGTATAAACAAGGCAATGGCAACTGCCGATCCCACTCTTTAGATCAGGGGCATTTAACCATAAAAAAGTCTCAAATGCCTCATAATGGGAGATGAAGTTGGACTCGACAATGAGGATAGTCAAGTATAGTGAGCTGCCTATACTTGTAATTTAGGTATTAATGATAGATAGGAGCCATTTTCATCATTGCTCAGACACCCGGCAACGGTGGATGAAAGGGGCCCTGAACAAGCAGGCTTCTTCTTCCTCGTGGATTCCTCGGAGTTGAAACATCGGCGTTGATGCCGAAACGATCAAAGGATTTACGAGATTGACCTGCCGTTTCCACGCATTTAGAAGGTCAATTGGATATAACGGAGCTCTGTTCTTGTCCGTGAAACCCTAGCCCGTAACACTATCCTCCACTTCTGCCCTGTCCAGTCCTTGGCAGAAAGTTCTTCCTCTTGTTCTTGGAGTACATTCGCCATCTTCAAGGCATCATTTGTAAGCTGATATCATATTCCTTGCGTAGTACTTGAGATAGGCCAACCAATGACTTCATGTCAAGGCTATTGGACTTGGAGTGGAGGGCCCACGAACTACTCCGGAGCACCCGGCACCGAGTCCTCTACATACAAGCCATGATTCAGTAGCCACAGTTCAAGTCTTGGTGGTGAAAGTATGTAAAACAAGCCATATAGTTCCACGGTAGACGCTCTTTCAAAGACTGCATCTTGACGGTACCCAAATGGAGCCTTGACATGAGAACCACCAGCATTGGTTCACTCCCCTAGACACAAGTGAAGTGCCTTGATTCAGAGCCGACTTGAAGTGGATATAGCTGCAAGAGGGTTCCCAATGGCTTCTTCGTACCTGAGGCAATCCAGAACCGCGGTGAGCGCTGGGTCCTGCCGCCATAGCCTTCTTGGACCGGGCGTGGGGGTAACAACCTTGGCGGTCATGAAGCTCCATACCAAAGATCCAAGGTGATTCTTTTGCGTCTCCACCGTGTTCGACTTGGAGCTAGATACACTCTCTTGGGCTCGACGCAGAAGGATGCACCAAGGCCCGAGGGGATGGAGCCGTGCAGCCAGATCGAGCAGCATCTTCAGGTGGCTCTCATGAGCACGGGCTAGCTTGGACATGAGAGTCAGTCTCTTGATGGTGCATGATGCTCCGATCCCGGCCATCTCACCGAGACCGCGTAGGGCTTCTTGGCAGGGATATCAACACGGACCGCTAGGTGAGCCGTCAACTGTTTGTCGGTGGAGCATTGTACACGCAGCTGAGAGACAGGGTGGTTGAAAGAAGTCTACTCTGGTCGGTTGAGTAATAGAATTGGTGAGACATTGCTAGAATTCTCGGTGATCCTCTGGAGGGCATCTTTCTTCATCCCTCATCCTAGCACTTGAGCTTAGATCAGGTAGTTATTCATGTAGGACTGCAAGGCCAACTACTTTCAGCCCTCTACAGCCTGCATCTTCAGCTCAACGCCCGGTATTTCTGCCTGTAGGCAGGCAAGGTCAAGGGGTCAAGGCGCGTGGGATGGGCTGGGCTGAGGCATCTCGATGAGGGAGTGTGTGTATTAGACGCCGCCTTGTTTCTCAAGGATGCCTATCCTACTTGTTTGAATCGGTGAGAGATCGGACCAGCCAAGGCCTGACCGACTTTGACGGGAATTGCTAGACTGAAGCAAATGTGCAGTTGTGGCGACGAGGCATCCTTGATGTGCACTTTTCACTGACGCTTCAGCTCGGCGAGACTCTGGACGGTGTCATTTTCTCCATTTTCTATTTTTTTTATTATCTTTGGATGTACAGTAGACACAATCTCCATCAGGGGTTTCATCTGGAAGTCAAGGCTGAACGGTGACTGTCTGAACACAACAGTTCGAGTGCAACAGCACAAGTCCTATCAGGCTCTTTCGCACAGTTGCAGGGAAAGGCATGTTATGTTCATAGGCGGAGTGGTGTAACTCGGCTCTGCGTTTTATGTCATGCTTCCAGGCTTTTCATGGACTGAAACTATTGGATGCATTCCTGGTCCTGCTTGAGTCACCACTCACGTCTGCATATGTCCGTCCTTGGCGATGCATCGCCGATGGTTGATTCTTTAAATCAGTGCAAAGCATTGGACGTGTTATATGCCATATTCACATGTCGCATTTGCAGGTTCTGCCTTTGTGAAATCGTCTTTATCTGCTTGGTGACATCAATAGATGGAACAATAGAGGATGCAAACAATGGCCGCGATAACTCACCCATTGAACATTTAATTCTCCCGGTTGGGAAAAATAAACTCACTCAGCGCCAGCTCAGCCGATTTGGCTGCGGCAGAAAATTAACAGTGATTCATCAATCAAATCAATGCCCCCTCTTCCCAAAGGGTAAAATGCTGCCTGCATCTCATCTCATCTCAATTCGCCTCATCTAACCTCCTCACTTTCAGATCAACTACACCATTCGGATCGGCTCCACCACCACATTCGAACCCAAAGCGGGCATCATACCCTACACGGTACTACAAGTTGCGCTCAATACCGAGCTTTGCTATTATGCTGTAAAGGGCACAAGGACATTTTCACCCACGCTATTTAACGGGCTTCTCCCCTCCCCTTCACCATGTCACATCTCGACAAAGAGGCCAAGCGGATGCTTAGCCCACAACTCGATCAACTCAACACCAAGAGATCTCGATCAGTTTACATCGTCCAAGAGTCTCCTGGAGGAACCATGAGAGAGATGGACCCTTCCGCCCGCCACCCGCCAGTTCCTGGCTCTTCTGCTTCTGGCCATGCCGACGCCCCCCAGGCTGACGCTGGTCCTTCTACCCCAGCTCCTGTCTTTGAGTCTTCTAGCCCTGGCTCTTCTGGAAACGAGACTCTCGGTTCCAATGACTCGACCCCCAAGGCGAAGGTCCCCAAGGACAACTCTGCCACGCCCCGCGCTGGCCCCTCGGGCTCTGGTAAGAAGGCCCCACCCAACATCACTGACCAGAGTCTCCCCTCGCAGCCTCCTACTCGCATGGGACCCAACTGGGACCTCTCTGAGGAGCATCTCAAGACGCTCACGGTCCGCGAGAAGCTCCGAAAGGGCATCGCCATGAACTTCGCCCAGAGCCTGTCCCTCGGCGAGGTCCTTCGGGACAGGGCCAACACCCAGGGCGGCCTCGAGAGCGCCGTCACCATTACCGGAATGATGCAGAGACTCGACATGGAGAAGAACATGGACCCCGAGCTGTCTCACTCTCACTTCCTGCGTCCTGGTCCCAACGAGGTCGACATGGTCAACCGGGCCTTGACCAACAAGAGACCTGGAGCGGGTCAGCCCGACAACCTTCAGGACCTGAAGACGCAGCACTACTTCAGCCGCCTTCCCTCTGTGTAAGTTTATCTGAGTTCTCTGCTTCACTTGGACAGGTCAGTCTAACATGGTCCCAGGGTCGCTGCCAGTGAGAGACTCCAGGCCATCACCGGGTCCGCCAACTACCGTCGCTTCGAGCCAGGCCCCATGCCCGGCCGTCCTTTTGGCCAGATCATGCTTGTCGAGGACTTTGACCCTGTCAAGGATCTGCCCCAGGTCGGCAAGACTTCTGATGCCACGTCTGGCCTGATGGCCCATCTGTGGTCGGCATGTGCCAAGTACGGCTACAAGAAGCTCGAACTCGACAGCCTCGTCTTCAAGCAGAACATCAGAGAGAGCCGACTGGTCAAGCAGAGCGTGCCCGGCAGCGAGTGGAACTCTCCCGATCTTGACCCTCACACCATCCTCAGCCTTGACGCTCAGAAGGGCAGCATCACCCTGTACCAGTCCCTCATGTGAGTTTCCCATCATATCTGCAGACAACAGCAAGACTAACCCGTGATTCACAGCGCTCTCCCCGATGGAAGACTCCAGAACTGGACCTGGTTCAGAATCTGCAAGCCCATCGTCGACCTCGATGGCATCGTCCCCCCCGTGCTGGCCGACATGCACCACTCGGTCCTGGTGTTTGCTGCCCCTACGTCCCAGATCGAGAAGGTCAAGGAAGAATAGAACCCACCCTTGACCACTCCCCAGACTGAACCCAAGGACGAGAACGAGAAGCCCCAGGCCGCGAAGAAGGCGTCCCAGGTCCCCAGCCTCGGTGACTTTAGCCAGCTCAAGCTGACTCCCTACACCAAGACGCCTGGTCGTCAGCTGACCCTCGAGTGGAAGTTCACCAAGGATGGCCTCCCCAGCTTTGCCATCTCTCCCCTCCCGAACCACATCCGGGCCCGCGGCTTCCCGTCCGACTTCCTCTGGGTCGACTGCGCCCCTTACTACAACGGCCGAGACAGCTGGTGGAAAACTGTTCGGGACCTGGCCCGGCACGACCGCGGCCACTGGGACTTTATCCAGCAGCAGATGGCGAGCAACCTTTGCTTCGTCGAGGTCAAGTCCAAGCATGGCGCCGAATGGACCACTGTGTATCCTGAGTCCCGAGACAAGGGAATCAGCAACACTACTGTTGATGTCAAGGGCAAGGGCAAGGCCGTCGACAATGGCAACGCCAGCATCAACCAGGCTAATGCCAACATGAATGCCAACGTCCCTGTTCGTGCCGGTCCTAGCGCCAACAACAACGGCATTGCTGGTTCCACCATGCCCTCCGCTTCGGGTCCCGGTGTCCGCCGCCGTGGTAAGAAGGTGCGCGCTTCCGGGCTGCGCAACGAGGTCCGTCAGGACTGAGAACTTTTACGTGGAGGTCTACCGTCGTGTCAACCAAGACACACCGACATTTTTTTGGTCGACTATCGCAGAGGCTGACGGAATGAGCGACATGGATGTCAGCTCCAGAGTATCAGCCAGCAAGAACCCTGCCACGCACAGCATGATGATGAAGGATGAAGTGAGGTGTGACGTGAGGAAAGGGTCAAGCAAAACAGGCACAGGGAGATTGCCTGAGGAATCGGATCTTTTTGAGAGAATTTCGACCGGTAGCGTAACCATGGGAACACATCGTAGCTGAGAGTTCACTAGGTAGCCCAACACGGATATGGATGTTAATAGGCCCGATACGTGATGCCAAGGCTCGAGATGACGTATGTCGTGATGGTAGATCTGGTGTTGATTCAGATGCTCACTTCTTCTTCTTCCCTTTCGCCTTGCCTTCCTTCTCCTTTCCCTCAGCCATACCGGCCCGTACAAATGCGTCCCTCGCCACAGCGGTGATCAGCCTGAACCTCTTGGACCCCAACTGCACACCACCATACCACCGCGTGACGACGACGGCCGCGTCCCAGAGGTCCATGGCCTGCATCAGCTGCATCAGCCGGGCCGCGGCCGCCGTCTCGCCGTCGTCGTCGGCGTGCTGGATGCCCGCGGCCCCGTCTCTTATGCGCCACGCCGTGATGTTGTGCGTCGCGTTGTGGATGCGCTTGTCCGAGTCGAGCAGCGACTGCACGCACAGCTGGGCCTGGGAGGGGCTCGTCACGGGGGCGACGTGGGCGACAAACGTAGACTTGGACTCCGTGATGGGCTTGGAGGGTGTCCATTGAGATTTAGGCAGAACTGTCTGCGCCAGTCGCTTTGAGGACATGTTGGCCTCGGTCTGACCCTTGAGGCCCGAGTACGTCTCTCATAGAATCAACGATACTCGAGTATCATTGAAGTTCATGTAGATACATCTACAATCAACATTGTTGAAAAAGCAATGAATGCTTCAACTGCTTCAACTGTTTCTAGAAGTCTCCAAGCTTTCGAGGCTCAAAAAAAAGGGACCCCTTATCAGCTGTGGGGAGCTCCCTGAGCTTAGCCGGCCCTCGATTGGCGGGCTGGACGGAGGGGTCACAGGACGGGGCGGGTTAACATTCCACCATGGACAGCAGCCCGGGCTGGGCAGGTGCCAGTGAGACCGAGCAGGAGCCCGGGCACAATCCATTCCCATATTGGAGCCTCCCCGCCAAAAATCAACATCCACCACTGAAAGTTTTCTGGTCCATGTGCGCGCCCCTCTCAACAAACTGCTAATCTCCTCCCTCCTTCTCCCCTTTGCCCTCATCGACGTCTGAACTGAACCCTTGAGTAGCGGCCCGAGCTGCTACCCCCATCTCCAAGACGACGACGACTCGTCACTGCAGCTCTTCTCGCCGTTGAGCCGCTCCCGCTCTGCCTGCGCCGTTGCTAGCCCTGGGAGCAACGTTGCCCCTTCCTCCCCCACCTCCTCAACGACTGTACAAACTATAGAAGGAAGACAGTCAACATGCAGGCTCCCGTAGTGGTTATGAGTGCGTCCGAACGCTTCCTGCACTGAACTTTAACGCTGACTGATATCCCCCCAGACACCAACAGTGGTGAGAGACAGACTGGCCGCAAAGCTCAGCTGTCCAACATCGCTGCTGCCAAGACGTGCGTTCCCGCCATTGTCCCCTTCCGAGTCGCATGCCCGATCCTAACAATCGAGACAGTGTCGCCGACATTATTCGATCATGCCTAGGTCCCAAGGCCATGCTCAAGATGCTGCTCGACCCCATGGGCGGCATCGTCCTCACAAACGACGGCCATGCTATCCTCCGAGAGATCGAGGTCTCCCACCCCGCCGCCAAGAGCATGATCGAGCTCAGCCGGACACAAGACGAGGAGGTCGGCGACGGAACTACAACCGTCATCATCCTGGGTAAGAAGGGAGAGAGCTGCCTGGTCGAGCAAAGTACTGACACCCCTGCCAGCCGGTGAGATCCTGGCACAAGCTCTGCCCCAGCTCGACCGCAACATCCACCCCGTCGTCATCATCTCCGCCTTCAAGCGCGCCCTAAAAGATGCCCTCGAGATCATCGACGAGATCTCCCTGCCAATCGACGTCGACGACGACAAGGCCATGTACCAGCTCATCTCGTCTTCTATCGGCACCAAGTTCGTTTCGCGATGGATGGACCAGATGTGTGACCTCGCCCTCAAGGCAGTCCGGACGGTGACGTGGGAGGCTGGTAATGGCAAGACCGAGGTCGACATCAAGCGATATGCCCGAGTTGAGAAGGTTCCCGGCGGCGAGATTGAGGACAGCAAGGTCCTCGACGGTCTCATGCTCAACAAGGACATCACACACCCTAAGATGCGCCGGCGCATTGAGAACCCCCGAATCGTTCTCCTCGACTGCCCTCTCGAGTACAAGAAGGGCGAGTCCCAGACCAACATTGAGATTACCAAGGAGGACGACTGGAACCGCATTCTACAGATCGAGGAGGAGCAGGTCAAGGCCATTTGTGAGGCCATTATCTCTGTGAACCCCGATCTGGTCATCACCGAGAAGGGAGTGTCTGGTGCGTTCCCAACTCCCTTGATACATGCATGAGATAAGATTACTAATGCAGCGCAGACCTCGCTCAGCACTACTTCATGAAGGCCAACATCACAGCTCTCCGCCGAGTCCGAAAGACCGACAACAACAGAATAGCTCGTGCCACCGGAGCCACAATCGTTAACCGAGTAGAGGACCTCCAGGATTCGGATGTCGGCACCCGATGCGGCCTGTTCGAGATTGAGAAGATTGGCGACGAGTACTTTACCTTCCTGACCAAGTGCCAGGACCCCAAGGCCTGCACTATCCTTCTCCGCGGCCCCTCCAAGGATGTGCTCAACGAGATCGAGCGAAACTTGCAAGATGCCATGGGCGTTGCACGCAACGTCATGTTCCACCCTCGGTTATCGCCGGGTGGTGGCGCCACAGAGATGGCTGTCTCTGTGAGGTTGGGCCAGCTGGCCAAGAGCATTGAGGGTGTGCAGCAGTGGCCCTACAAGGCTGTGGCAGATGCCCTCGAGGTTATCCCTCGAACTCTGGTGCAGAACGCCGGCAAGAGCCCCGTTCGCGTGTTGACAGATCTGCGAGCTAAGCAGGCCGAGGGCAAGAGCTCTTGGGGTGTCAACGGCGACACTGGTGCCATCGCGGATATGAAGGAGTATGGAGTCTGGGAGCCCCAGGCCATCAAGCTGCAGAGCATCAAGACCGCCATTGAGGTATGTATATCTGTCTCGAGCGTTTTTCAGGCTGCAGAATGCTGACAATCATTTAGGCTGCCTGCCTTCTCCTCCGAGTAGACGACATCTGCAGTGCCAAGAAGGCCCAGCAGGTTGGCGCTCCCGGCGGCGGTGGCGAGGAGTAGAGCGGGAACGACAATGTGAGGTTACTGTGATACACACCTGACTCGAGTCAGAAAGGGAGGTGTGGATGCGATTCGGGCTTGTTAGATGTCTGTTTGGACTGGTCATACCCCCCTTGTACTAGCCGAAAGAGCAAGATAGACAAAACAACGGAGAGGAGAGCTGGAGCCTATATGCAATGGCGAATGCCCCGGCGACTCATCCGCCAGGATGAAGGAAATGGGTATCACATGAATTACCTGGCGAACCAACATTGTCGCTCCTACGTACAGGTTCTCGCGAACCATTCCTCCGCCTACGATCTCGATCTCGATCTCGATCCTGTGCTTTTAAAGTGCCCTGCCTCTCCCATGACCGTGTGTATGTGTGGTGAAACTATTACCGACGTTTGCGTATTGCTGTGTCTTGTTTAGTCATCGTCATGGATGACTAGGCCTACAGGTGCCACAGCGGGTGTTGACTCTTCCTCCTCGTTTTTCTTCTTAGTTGCAGCAGAGTCGGCGGCATCGTCTTTGGTGTCCTTCCCCGTGCGCGAAGAGTCATCGTCTGGCTGCGTCGTCGCCGATGCCTTTTTGTCAGCTCCTGACTTGGCGGTTGGGCCTTTACCCTTCTTTGCCTTTCGGGCCTTCATCTTCTCCCTCTTCTCGCGGTTCTTGCGCGTGCGCTCCTCGTCCTTGCGATCGCGCTCAGTCTTGTCCTTGTCAAACTGTTCCCGATCCTTCTCGAGGCGCAGCTCCTCGTCCATCTCACGCAGGCGCTCGTATTCGCGCCGGCGGCTGGCCTTGTAAACATGGAACTCTCCCGAGCCAGCTCCGGCACTGGAACCTTGAACATTGGTGACAATCTCTGGGGGCGCGGCACGAGAGGCACCGCCAGAGGACGAGGATAGGGGTCCAGGGATATGGATGTTCTGGTCGGGCTTCGCGAAGAGGGCATCGACAGAAGCGGCCTGCGCGGAGACGGGGGTGAGGGCGCGCTTCTTGGTGGGACGGTGGGAGCGGGGATCGGCCGAGGTTGGGACGGACTCGGGGCC
>SSHR01001630.1:0-17501 GCA_006518225.1 Fusarium neocosmosporiellum | reverse complement strand
GAGGGGGCGCGAGGGGAGATGGAGAGGGGCCGAGTTGTTAAGGAGAGGCCAGCACTCGAAGGGAGGCCTGCAATATTTGTGCGATACTTGTTGGCGAGGGAAGGTTGAGAAGATGCGGTCTTGATTCCAGTGACGGAGTTGAAGTTGGAGAGGATGATGCGAGAATTGGGCACCTGAAAGGGAGAGGGACCATCTTTAGGTGGCATAGCATGGGTGGGGAGGTGTCCAAGCATGAGTCCGGCGCTGGTACTTTCTCAAAGAAGCTGACAAGGTACCCCTCCTTTTTCGCTGGGTATTGAATGGCGGTAAACTCATAGCCGCGATACCTGATTGGCTGAGCAGAGGTACTTGTTTGTTTGGTCACTGCGGGGAGCTGTCCCTGGTGGGAGGACCTTCGGGGCTTGGGAGCGGTGATGTAATGGGCACCATTGGGGATGGCAGTGCAGCGGATACGCGTTTACAAGGCGGCCATGAACAAAGTACAGGTGCTTACGACGGAGATCTAGGCAGCCTGTTTCGTTCCAATTCTCCCTTCATCTGCCTCCCAGGCAGGGTATTAGAGTGTAAGCTAATCCTATTAAAATGTTGCCGCCTGGAAGTGATTCGTAAACCAAATTCGCTTTCGCAAACCATGAAGCAAGCTCCACTCGGTTGCGTAAGGTCTGCTCACCCACTTGGATTTTCGTTTCCTTCGCATTGCAGGAGAAGAAAAAAAAAAAAAGTTGGGCCGGAACCAGCAGGAAAGAACGCGATAGGACGGAAGGGAAGAGACCCAAACCACGCCTTCAAGCCTTTCACAATTTGTTTGCGACAGACACCCGGCAAGACTTTTACAGCACCCGCCTGATCCTTGGTGAGCCGACGCATCCTGATCAGCCATTCACTACGGAGTACCAGGATGTCCCTTTGCAAGGTCTGTGAGGAGCCGTTGGTGTTGCGTTTGGATCCGGACGAGGACGTGGATGATGAGGCTGGGGCGTCCAGCGCTGGCCCTAGCACAGTCTCGGAATCAGTCCCCGATGACCTTGAATTGCCCTGTGCATGTCACTTTCATTGGTATGTTGGATGTTCTTCTCGAGATGATGGCTTGTCGTGCTACAATCTCGGCTAAAACGTCAATAGGCAGTGCTTGTTGGACCAGTCTTCCGATGTAGCAGTCTCTCTCAAATGCCCGAGTTGCAGTTCTTATTTGCCAGTGAACGACGCAGGGCCCTCGGTCACCAACCAGTTCCTCTCTGCGCCCCCGGGCGCCGCAATTCTCACGAGATATGTCAACGAAGGTGGCGTTCAGGAAAACCTAGACATCCTACCATCGATTACTGAGGAGGCATATCTCGAGAGCCACCCCGAGGCTCGTCCGGCTCGTGCGGTGCATGTCATGTCCGCCGAGGGTGATGTTGGCGGAATTGTTGAGTTGCTCCGGGATGCGAGCGACGAGATTGAAGATCTGGCATCCTTCGTCAGGTACCAAGATCCCCTCGCAGACATGAAGAGCGGGTTGCATCTTGCCATTGAACACAACCAGGAAGAGACACTCTGGCTTCTTCTCTGGCTGTGCTCTACCATCCAGGATACGGCTTTCCCCGAAACTGCTCGCTCGGTGGCTCAAGTTCTGGGCGTCGGGCGCCTCTCTGTCCCGGTAGAGGGGGATATTCGTGGCCTGCGAGACAGCCATGGCCAAACGGCCGCGGATCTCGCTCAACAGAAGCAAGCTCAATGGGCTTCGATCCTTCAAACTGGAATATTGTCGCTATAACAAACTGGAGCTATCAAAATATTGAGCCATGAATATACTCGGGGCTGGGTATATGAGAAATCAATATTACTGGTTGAACACCGAAAGTGCCGCCGTTGTGCTACGTCTGACTCTTGTTTTCATCTCACTCGGGAAAGATAAGTAACTGGGGTGAGATGGATGGGCTGGAATGCGAGGAAAGCATGCCTGCCTGCCTTACGTGCCTTGGGGGAGAGGTGGGCAAGAATGATGTACATCGATTCAACAAAGTCTATCTGATAGGGGCACGTTGTTCGAAGCTGGCTGGTAAATCCACAGACATCTGCGGTGTACGGAGTATTGAGCTGCCTAATACACGTGGTGGCTTGGAACGGTGTCAGGGTCCGCAGGCACTTTGGATGTAGCTATGTATCCAGTGAAAAGCCGTGGCTAAACCTTCTTAATGGGAATCGACCAATGTTTTTCTCTAAAAAAATTAACCCTTGTATCAGAAAAGTTGAAGCTTCCTCAAGTGTGATAAGTGCCCGTCAGCTGAGCATCCCTGGGTGAAGTTGTTAAAGCCCCCCCACTAATATTACCAGGCTGCCTTAGTTCAGGCACACGTTTGCGATTCGTGTCGTCACCTCCACTCTCGGCAGGGACGTTATCTTCACATGAATCCTCCGCTCATCTCAATTCATCAGAACCGATTTGGCCTATCTTCTGTCAACACCTTGACCTTTGCTTTCTTTGGCTTGATTTGCGCTTTACCATATTTCCGATGGAAATGTGTTCAATTTGAGCAAAACTCATATAACCATCACCATCACTGCTACTACTGCAATCGTCCCTGCTCAACAGCCCGAGCTCACCGATATCAAGGCCAGCTAGGCTTCATCGTTCAATCTATCACGCTGGAAATCTGACTCTACTACGGGATCCCTTAGAAGCACAATTCGCGTTGGCTATCTCGTGTTTCCGAGGACGTTCTCTCACCCTGACTTCGGCCTCGCAACGGTCTGTTTTCCTGCTCACCAACAGGTTTTCGCGCTGTATATGGTCACGATCATATCGCGCCACCATGGCCTCAGGGGCAGCCGAAAAGAAGACCGAAAAGTCCTACTTGAGCTCTGCTGTCGACTCCATTAATCCCTGGGCCAGTAGCCGCAGTATAACTCCTACTCAGAAGGCCAAGCCGGAGGAAGCCCGACTGGCTCCTGTTCCTGCGAATCCTGATGATCACAGCACGACGCACCTCTACGGCCAAAGCTTCAAATCATACCCTGCAGGATGCCCGCCTTTAAGAGTCCAGTGGTTTCACGCCATCGACGTAAGGCCTCCTCCGACATTGCTGGTTCTTCACTGACCACGCTGGTAGGTTCCTAAGCGGAAGCCTCAACTGACCTCTCTTAGCCGCCCAGCACAACCTGAAAAGCCTGCAACGCCGCCAAAGAAGTATTCCGCCTTTTCTACCTCTGATTCCAAGGCCTTGGAGGGAGAGTATCAGAAGCTTTTGGAAGCGATGGAGGACGCTCGGAGTCAGGTTTCTGGTGTCCGTCTACCCTCAAGAAAGCGAAAAGCAGATGCGACTGGCGAGATGTCGGAGAAGACGCTTAATCGTGAGGATTCTCATTCTAGTGCTGTTCGCGTCCCCGTGAATGAAGACTTTCTCTTTGACGTCGACATCGAAGCTCGAGAGCTGGCTCCTGTTTACTGGCTTGGGCCAGTTTATGAAGGTTTGCTGCGACACGGCCTACCATTATTGTTGACTAACTGGTGTTAGTACGACGGGGAACTTGGTTCTATCAAGATAGCTCGACTTTGCGTCCTTGCGAGGAGAACCTTGCTGCACAACTTGAAGAGGTGCGCATAATCATGCCTTAAGCTAAAGCACAGTCTAACATATTCCTAGGGTTACCTCAAGACGAAGCCATGGCAATATGCTGGTATATCAAGCCGCTGCCTTTCCATTTGCAATTGTATCAACACTGACGAATGGCCAGGCAGAGATCGTAGCCCATCGGGTGCGAGGGAAAACGTTACCCCAAAAGCGTCGCGGGAGAACCTCAAGTCAACGACAACAAACTCGTCAGCGAGCGCCACTACCTTAAAGGAGCCTAATGCCCCTGTTACCAACGCTGGCTCCCAAGGCCAATCGCAACCCCAAAGCTATCGGCTCTTCGGGACCTATATGAATAGCATGGCCACTTACCAGGACGCCAATACAGCTTGGTTGACCTCAGACAGCATGCTTTCATGGGTCACTTCATCTGTGTATCAGAGATTCGGCGGCGGGAGCTACATGAGCGGGGTGAAGCTCATCCGTGGGTATTCTGAGCCCAGTAAAACCAAGGACAAGGACAAGGACAAGGATAAAGACAAGGGTGGTGAAACTCGATCAATCGCTGCCGATGAAGCCCTCTCGCTGGACCAGAAGCAGCAGAAGATGCTGAAGCGAAGATCGGCGCCTCCGTCGACCCGTGCCTCGCATGACGAACCCGCCCACGATGACGAACAGATCAAGACAGAGAGGGACCCTCGAGAAATCAGGCTCCAGCGCCAGCTATCGTCACTCATTGAGAGTGAGGGTAGGACCAAAGCTGAAACGGAAGAAGAGATCCGCCGGCGCGAAGAACAGGAGATACAAGACGACTACACTGGGCAGGCCGGCGAGACTCAGGGACGTGAGATAGAACATCTTGTGCTGGTGACCCATGGAATCGGTCAACTTCTCAGTCTTCGGTATGTTATTAACCGGATGATAGTATGTTGCCTGCTCAGCGCTAACCCTCCCCAGTATGGAAAGTGTCAACTTTGTCCACGATGTTAATATCCTCCGCAAAACCATCAAATCCGTGTATGCCAACTCGGCAGACCTGAAGGCCTTGAACTCGGAGCTTGGCCCCGGACCAGGAAACAGTCGCGTACAGGTGCTTCCGGTATGCTGGAGGCATCTTCTGGATTTCCCAAGAAAGCGCCAGAAGAAGGGCGAGCGCGACCTAGGGGACATTGATGGTGATGAGGACGAATGTGAGTTGTATTAAACTTGGCACTTTGACGGCAGGCAACTGACTCTAATAACATCAGATCCATCTCTGGACGACATCACTATTGAAGGGGTGGCCTTTGCCCGTTCCCTCATATCTGACCTTGCATTGGACGTGCTGCTCTATCAGAGCTCTTACCGTGACCAAATTTCGAGGATTGTCCTCAATGAGTGTAATCGCATTTTCAAGCTATTCAAGGAACGGAACCCAGACTTCAAGGGAAAAGTGCATCTCATGGGTCATTCCTTGGGCTCTGCAATCCTTTTCGATGTTCTTTGCCAACAGAAGCAAGATCGCCCTACCGAGCAAAAATCTTTGTTGCGTCTGTGGCCGATGCAGGATCGGGTAGAACCGCCAAGCAAAGATACAGACCTGGAGCTCGACTTCAATGTTGAGGATTTATTCTGCTTGGGCTCGCCGGTTGGCCTCTTCCAGATGCTCAAGGGACGGTACGATTAGAAGCACCTTTGACCTGGCAAATGCCCTTGTTTGTACTGACAGCCTTGGTTAGAACCATAGCCTCGAGACCGCGCCCCCAATCCGCGAAAGCCAAGGATTCCCAGAGCATGGATTGTGATGAAGATGTGCTCCGCACAAATCCCCTTGGGTCGGGGACAGAGCAAATATCCCCAGTGACCGGTCTGCCTGGAACCGTTGCGTCGCCCAAGGTTCAACAGCTCTTTAACATATTCCACCCATCAGACCCCATTAGCTATCGTCTTGAGCCTCTGATATCACCGTCCATGTCAACATTGAAGCCACAATTGTTACCCTACACGAAGAGGGGGATATTTAGCAATGTTACACCACAAGGGCTGACCGGGATTGGAACCATGGTTGGGCAGAGCGTCAGCGGATTGTGGTCGAGCCTGAGTGCTGGCATTGCCAGCAACCTGCTCAACCGAAGTCTGGGCATCAACAGCGAAGAGGTGGCGAGGATAACAGCCAGCGCATCGCGCGGAGAGTCACAGACTATTGAAAGCGCGGGACCGAAGACTCTGGTGAGTGGTGATACTCCCGATGCTGCTGAGAAGCGTGTGGCTACAGATGCGCGCATCAAGAAGCTCGCCGACTCCGCAACCAATGCCTCAGACCCTGGGTCTGGCCTGGGCGACCACAGCCCGACGTTGATCGATGACGAGCTGGAGACCTTGTATTCCAAATTCCAGCAAAGCCGCACCCAAATGTCCAAAGAAGGGGAGACGACTACAACGTCGGATGAGGATAAGAAGGCGCGCAAGCTGCGCAAGGAAGAAGGGAAAGTTCGAGCACTCAATCGCAACGGTCGAGTCGACTATAGCATCCAAGAGTGAGTGTCTACGCTGGAGAGAACCTTTTATTGTAACGAATGGATCAAGACTAATCATGCCTCAAGGAGCGTCCTGGACTTCAACCCAATCAATACAATCGCCTCACACATGGGCTATTGGGCTGACGAGGATGTGAACCATTTCGTCCTCTCACAGATGCTTTCGAATCGGTCAGAGCGGAAGTCTGCACCCTAAGACGACATTCTGGTAGCTGTATATAAGCCCTGCCATTTGGTAGGGGGCACTTTGATATCACGATAGATAGTTAGAGAGTCGAGCTGGCTGAGGGCCTATTGAGAGATGTTTGGGATCATATAACCGGCTTCAAGATGCATGATGTGGATGGCCAACAATCGCCTCGTGCGCGAGGCATTTGGGCCTGGTGACGTGCCTGGAACCGTGATATCTGCTCGCAAACTTCTTGTGTAGGAGCCTCATGTTGAATGCGCGGTCAGGCAACCAATGAAGAGTATGTACCAAGTTCGCAGGGCGTTGTAGCATAAATCAAAGGATCCGTTCATAGGTTTGTGCACCTTCGGCGATGATTCATCCCTTGGGGGCGGCTGGTTCCCCCGCAGGCTGGTAGGATGGTGGGGCACGACTGATGCTAAAGAGCCTGGGTCCCTCTTCGCCTGGCGACGGAAATTTTGCGACAACTTCCACGCCGCCCCTCTCATGCAACTGTCGACTTGTCGCCTCTCGCAGCGTCGCGACTCCTCACTTCTGGTCATGTACATCGCATGCGAATCCCCAGCACTTCAAGCAGCTTCCGATTCGAGCTTGTTGTGATCACAACCCCAACCCGCACTTGCCGGATCCTCGCATACCTGCGATCGAACTCTCGATCATACCAACGCCAGCGCTTTTAGCTGCCTCGCAACAGTCCAATTTCGCCCGCCCGATTTCCGCCTCGAAGTTTACAAGCGCGCCTAGCATGGCTGCCGACGCGTCCTCAAAACGTGCCGTGAAGGAGCAGCTTGTGGATAAGCTGCCCAAGCGATTCAAGGGCATCAAATTTGGCATCCAGTGAGTTTGCTCTTCGCCTTTGCAGCCGTGACCTCCGTTTGCCGGACACCGCTGACTTGTCTTCTCTTGTTACTAGATCCAATCAAGACATTGCCAATCAAGCTGTCCTCGAGGTCTCTGACCGCTTGCTTTATGACATCGAGAATAATCGCGCCCCATATCGCCATGGTCCTCTCGACTCCCGACTGGTGAGCTCCCGCCCTCTGCCCAAGTCGAACTTATCTAATACAAATATTTTGGTGCTTCTAGGGAACTTCGAGCAAGGCGGGAAGATGCGCTACCTGCGAGCTATCGCTGTCGGAGTGCAATGGCCACTTTGGTCACGTCCGCCTCCCCTTGCCGGCCTTCCACGTCGGCTACCTGCGATTCATCATGTCTATCCTGCAGGAAATTTGCAAGGTAAAGTTGATCGCTGCATTTGAAGGGAAGCGAGAACCTGCTAATGTTGTCCTAGGATTGTGGTCGAGTGTTGCTGGAAGAACCTGAACGACGGCAGTTTCTGAAGGAGTTGCGGCGACCATTCCTTGACAACCTACGCCGAACTCAAATATGCAAAAAGATCAATGCAGAATGCCGAAAGATCAAGACATGCCCCTACTGTGGCTCCATCAACGGCCAGATTCGAAAGATTGGTGTCCTCAAACTTGCTCACGACAAGTTCTCTTTTTATAACAAATCCACCTCGGTGAAGAAGGTTCCCCCCGAGAGCAAGATCAAGTTCGACAACTCCTTCAACGAGGCGAAGCGCGAGAACCCCGAGCTCGATAAGCATCTTCGCAAGGCCATGGAGGATCTGAATCCGCTTAGGGTTCTCAACCTCTTCAAGATGATAAGTCCTACCGATTGCGAGCTCCTTGGCCTTGACCCTGCCGAAGGTCGCCCGGAAATGTTCATCTGGCAATTTCTGCCTGCCCCTCCAGTTTGCATCAGACCCTCTGTTGCTCAAGACAATGCCAGCAATGAAGACGATATCACCACCAAGCTCGCCGATATTGTCTGGGTTAGCGGCATGATCCGATCTGCCCTGCAAAAAGGCTCTCCGGTTCAGACGATCATGGAACAGTGGGAGTACTTGCAGACCCAGATTGCCATGTATGTCAATAGTGATGTTCCTGGCCTTCAGCAGCCTGGATTCGGTAAAGCCACAAGAGGCTTCTGCCAACGCCTAAAGGGCAAGCAAGGGCGCTTCCGAGGAAACCTCTCCGGAAAGCGTGTCGACTTCTCTGGAAGAACCGTCATCTCTCCTGACCCTAATCTAGGTATCGATCAAGTGGCTGTCCCTCAACTTGTCGCCAAGAACCTTACCTATCCCGAAAGGGTACAACGACACAACATCGAGAAGCTTCGCCAGTGTATCAAGAATGGAGTCGATGTCTGGCCAGGAGCGCAGCGAGTCGTCAAGCAGGATGACGGTGGCTACTCGATCAACTTGAAATTCGCCAACAGGGATAATACAGCCCGAGATCTCAAATATGGAGATGTCGTTGAGCGCCACCTTGAGGACAACGACATTGTGCTCTTCAACCGTCAGCCGTCTCTGCATAAACTGAGTATCATGAGCCATCTTGCAAAAGTCCGTCCGTGGAGGACATTCAGGCTCAACGAGTGTGTTTGTGGACCGTACAACGCCGATTTTGATGGCGATGAGATGAACCTCCATGTTCCGCAGACAGAGGAAGCTCGCGCTGAAGCCATCAATCTGATGGGAATCAAGCACAACTTGGCGACACCCAAGAACGGCGAACCTGTCATTGCTGCGACCCAAGATTTCATCACGGCGGCTTTCTTGCTCAGCAGCAAGGATCGATTCTTTGACCGCAAGACCTTCACCTACCTGTGCATGCATATGATGGATGGCAAAACCCACCTTGACATGCCTCCGCCAGCCATTATTGCACCACAGGCTCTTTGGACCGGAAAACAGCTCTTCAGCATGCTCATGCGACCCAACAAGGATTCGCGGGTTAAGGTCAACCTTGATGCCAAGTGCCGAGCGTACAAGGCCCGACCCGGCCAATGCCCCGACATGGACCCCAACGACGGCTGGCTTGTTGTACGCAACTCCGAGGTCATGTGTGGTCGCATGGATAAGTCTACAGTCGGATCAGGCAAGAAGGATTCGATTTTCTATGTCATTCTTCGTGATTTCGGTCCAGACGAAGCTGTTATCGCCATGAACAGACTTGCTAAGCTATGCGCGCGTCAATTGACAAATCGAGGCTTCTCCATTGGCGTTGGAGATGTCTTCCCGACACAGTCACTCAACGAAGAGAAAGAAAAGCTGGTGGCCGTCGCCTACAAGCAGTGCGATGACCTCATCGAGACCTTCAAAGCTGGCAAACTTGAGAAGGCGGCTGGCTGCAACCAGGAGCAAACCCTGGAAAACTCCATGTCTGGTATTCTGAGCAAGGTCCGACAGCAGGCAGGTTCATACTGTGTCGACACCCTGAGTCGCAATAACGCTCCTCTTATTATGGCTAAGTCTGGCTCGAAAGGTTCGGACATCAACGTGGCGCAGATGGTTGCACTCGTCGGACAGCAGATTATCGGCGGTTCACGTGTGGCGGACGGGTTCCAGGACCGAACTCTTCCGCACTTTCACAAAAACGCTCGGCAGCCTCCATCAAAGGGTTTCGTCAAGAACAGCTTCTACACCGGCCTTTTCCCCACCGAGTTCATCTTTCACGCCATGTCGGGCCGTGAAGGTCTGGTCGATACAGCTGTCAAGACTGCTGAAACTGGCTACATGTCTCGACGACTCATGAAGTCACTTGAAGATTTGTCCACGCAGTACGATGATACAGTGCGAACCTCAGCTGGTGGCATTGTGCAGTTCCAGTTTGGCGCGGATAAACTCGACCCCGTCGATATGGAGGGCTCTGCAGAACCGGTGCATTTCCTGCGAACCTGGACTCACGCAGAGAGCTTGACCAGGGACAATAGCGAGGCATCCATGACCCCTGAAGAGATCAGGTCCTTCTGCCACTCCGTATTGGAGACCGAGCGAAGACGTTATGTCCGCCGTGGTCTCCTGCACAACGAAGTCTTGGACTATGGGGACACGAGCGACTATGGTATCGATGAACATGAAGGCGCCAGAGGCTTTCTCAAAGCGATTGAGAGCCATGTCGAAGGTCTGGCATCGAAGCTGGAGCGGGTCAGAAAGCTTGCTGGATTTGAGGGCGATGTGATGGTGAGGCCAACAGCTCAGGACCACGCTGACCGGACGGCCAAGGTTACCTTGTCCACACTCCGCCTTTTCATCAAGATGTGTCTCGACAAATACAAGAAGGCGCACGTCGAACCGGGACATGCCGTGGGTGCTGTGGGCGCCCATTCTATTGGTGAACCTGGTACTCAGATGACACTGAAGACCTTCCATTTCGCCGGTGTTGCTGGTATGAGTATCACGCAGGGTGTTCCTCGAATCAAGGAAATCATCAATGCCTCCAAGACCATCAGTACTCCAGTCATCACCTGCCCACTGGAGAACAACGAACAGATCGAGGCGGCGCGAGTGGTCAAGGGACGCATTGAAAAGACGTATATTTCTGACGTCTTGCGCTTCGTCGAGGATGAATGGCGTACCAACGAGGGCAATGTCGTTCTCCAAATCGATTCAACCGCCCTTTCAGACATGCATCTGGGTATTGGGCCTTATGACATCGCCGAGGCCATCTGCAAGCAGCGCAAGTTGAAGGTGCAACGCGATGATCTGTCCATCGACGGCGAGAGAATTGTTGTTCGTGTGCGGGATGTCAGTGACTCGACTACTAAGAGGACAACTGCCCGAAGCAAAGCCGCTGCTGATGACACCGGGGATATGCTACTGCGAGCCAATTTCCTACGTCGCGTGCTTCCCACAGTGCCGATTTCTGGTTATCCCGAAGCGACTCGTGCCATCATCCAGACCTCGGAACAAAACACTCATACCGTCTTGGTTGAGGGTTATGGGCTTCGAGAATGCATGACAACTGAAGGTGTCATTGGTATCAAGGCCCGCTCAAACAATGTCATGGAATGCCGAGATGTTTTGGGCATTGAGGCCGCAAGAACCACCATTGCAGACGAAATCGGCGAGGTGATGGGCGATATGGGTATTGATCCGCGACACATGCAGCTCCTCGCTGATGTGATGACCTACAAGGGTGAGGTACTGGGTATTACGCGTTTTGGTTTGTCCAAGATGAGAGACAGCGTGCTGCAATTGGCCTCGTTCGAGAAAACCCCGGACCATCTCTTCGAGGCGGCGGCCGGCATGAAGACGGACCAGATCGAAGGTGTCAGTGAATGCATCATCATGGGTCAAACGATGAGAGTTGGAACCGGCGCCTTCCAGGTGGTTCGTCGCCTGGGTATTCAAGGAGGAGATCTCAAACAGAAGCCGACAACGTTTGAAGATGCTTGGGCTGCTGAGACGGCACTGAGGCGCAAGGCACGCCGCAAGGTTTAGTTTGTTGGTGGAAGCCGGCTTGTTCTGGAGTATAAAAGTAGGATGGATTGGTGTATTCAGGCCGAAATAGCGATACCATAGGGGAATTGTAAGGTTCTTTTCTTTGAATCGACTCGTCTTTCTTGCCTGGCGTGGTCTGGCTCGGTCATCTTTGAGTCTTTGTTTGCAACAGTGACTGTGCGTCGTCATAGACCCCACGTGATACTGTCTGACGAGCTCATCTTCGTGAACGCCACCACCAGTATTCACCACGAATTTGCACGCTCGACGCAAATCAAACTCACTCCACAGTCAAATACCGCGAAAATGTGCGGTCGTTATGTTTTGGCTCTGGTGAGTACCAGCATCTGGTTAGGTGATGACTCTAACGATAAGCCATAGCGCCCGTCGCAAATCCGTCAGATGCTCGAGGAGGCTGGTCTAGACATTGATGACGCACCAGAAGATGAGGGAGATGGCGCCCCCCGCAACAGCTACAATTTTGCGCCTGGCTATCACGGTATTGTTTACCGCGCGAATACCCCCGATGGGGGTGCCGGCCACCAGGGAACGGGCAATGAGGAGCAGCAGCACGCTGAGATCACCGATTCGGCCAAGCAAGCGGCAAGCTCTGAACAAGTCAAGTACAAGCTACAGTCTATGAAATGGGGCTTGATTCCGTCGTGGACGAAGCGAAACCCAGATTATGGGTCGATGCTGAAAACCATCAACTGTCGTGATGATTCGCTGAGCTCACCGGGAGGCATGTGGGCCACCATGAAAGCTCGCAAGCGGTGCATTGTCGTTGCTCAAGGATTCTACGAGTGGCTCAAGACCGGCAAAGACAAACTGCCTCATTACGTCAAGCGAAAGGATGGTCATCTCATGTGCTTCGCAGGGCTTTGGGACTGTGCGCAGTACGAAGGTAACAGACCACTGAAGCGCAAAAAGTGATTTGAACTGACATGCCACAGGATCCGCAGACAAGACCTACACCTACACTGTCATCACCACAGACTCAAACAAGCAGTTGAAGTTCCTCCACAACCGAATGCCGGTGATCCTGAACCCCGACTCGTCAGCCATGAAGACTTGGCTGGATCCTTCTCGGGATCAATGGTCCCGTGAGCTACAGTCTTTGCTCAAGCCTTTTGAAGGAGAGCTGGAGGTCTACCCGGTCACGAAAGAGGTGGGCAAAGTCGGGAACAACTCACCTTCTTTTGTTATACCCCTGGACAGCAAAGAAAACAAGTCGAATATAGCCAACTTCTTCGCCAACGCCAAGCAGAAGAAGGGATCAGGACACCATAACCCAGGCCAATATCCAGAGGGCAAGGGTAAAGAGGAAGAAGATCAGCCGCGTGACGATGGCAAAGAGTCTACAAGTTTGTTTGACACTGATAAGTCATCTCATGGTAAACGGAAGGCATCGGGAGCTATGAATGATAATGAGGGGGCTGCTAAACGTCGAGAAGTGGGCAAGATAAGCGCAACTCAGAATAAGGGTCGAGAAACAAAGAAGGGAAAGGCAGGAGATAGCTATAAAATTACAAGATTTTTTAATTAAAGAGTTTAAGAGTTTACAAACTAGCATTATTTTATTATTCTAGCTAGCTGATTATTGGAATTAATAATAGTTCATTGAGATATGTATTATAAAATACGTATATAATACATTCACCTAGTCCCATTGCCAGCATAGGTTGTAACTCAGCTTAAGATCCCTTAGCTCACACTGGCTCAGCTGTCACTAAGCAGCAGCTCAAGATTCGTCCCCGAGTTGTACTCGGCGTCCATGACTCCCCAGTCTTGGGCAACAAGGTGCAAAAAGCTGACGATGGAGTCACCGGAACCTGGCAAGACGCCCACGGTTACTGATGGCCAAACGATATCCTGAAGAATAGCAAGAGGAGCCCCAAGACTGGGGGTTGATGTTCTAAGGTGATGAACAGAACGAATTTCAGCTGACGGAGGACAGGGCAAAACACTCCTGTGAGTTCTTGTTTGTTGTTATATTTCTACCAAGAACACTAATCAGAATGTCCTGGCGCTGTCTATGTCACACAGGCTCGGCTCATTCGCCGCCGACGAAAACGGGCTTGATATTTCGTCTAACTTCAGTCACATGGAGATACCAGATGCCAAGCCTTGAAGTGTACCTGTCAGTAATGGTTTAACGAAACAGCGTTCAAATATACATTGATAGGCAAAGCTGTTCGAGCGCTGGAACAATGTATGCTTCAATCGGGCAAGGATATAGCCTTTATAACGGGCAAGTATGTGTCTGATCTGGAGCAGCATAGGACCAGCTTTTCGACGTGAGCCGACGGCGCGATCTCCGAATCCTGCGCAACGTGTAGACAATGACCTAATACAGCAAAGATGAAGCTATAGAGAAGCTGCAGCGGTATTCCGTTATGAGGGGAAATGTTCGAAAACGCTGGCCAAGCTGGCTCGACAATTGATAATACTTGTTGATGGTTTCTAAGAACCCCTTCAGGTAATTTTTAAATTCCTCCTGATGACTAAATTCTTCGATGAGACTGTCGAATTTGAGGCAGGTAGCTCCTTTGGCCCTGACGCGTTTTGAAACCTCCCCAGTGCTGGCCCGGGGATGTAGAAGCTTCTAGGTCTATAGAATCGTATCTTTTCGTCTCCTGAACCACCGACGTTGTTCCAATCGAGGGGCACGAACTCTTGTACTGCACTTGGAGATCTCGTTGGACTGGGGCAGCAAGGTCTGGTGCGCCAGCATGCCTTGACCAGCCATCATCCTCGAGCTCTGGATTGCTCTTAATCAGTGGCCCGGATGTTCTCAAACGGGAGTCTGCTGATAAGGTTGACATCTGACAGATCTGGCCCCCGAGATACTAATGTACTACGGTGTTTTGCAGTATTGGGTTTTAATGCCGTCATGTATTGATAACTGTGTCTTTTGCTGTTGTGGCTGATGGCCTCTTGGACTCGTCATTGCAGATAATAATAACACTGATGTGCGATATCTCGCGGTTCCTGTTGCTGTGGCAAGGAGGAAATGTAAGCCTAGGAATGAAAGGTTCAACAAATAGGTGCACAGCAGCAAGTTACCTAAAGGGCCTGCGACGGGTTTCCTAGAGGCATGCGATATTACGTAGTTCACATGGTGAGCAAGGAGGCTTGGTACCATCACACTAGAAGCTCAGCCGCGATCTGTTGTCAGTTATCTGAGAAAGCAAGTAGTTGATGAAACAGACCTTGCGCCTTATTATTTTTTTTTATTATTGTCTTCAATGATGAGTCCACAAGAGACCATTAGCCACAACAGCAAAAGACACAGTTATCAATACATGACGGCATCAAAACCCAATACCGTAAAACACCGTAACCTAATTATTTTGACCTTGACCTTGCGCCTTCTCCTCCTCCGAGACTCACACGATGTGTAAACACGGTCTACTAGTGAGCTCGGGTCGCTCTCGGTATCTTACGATCTTGTGATCAGAAGCTCTCGGCCCGTTCCTGATAGAATTATCGTACTCAGGGGTCAAGGGAAGCTGATGTTTTGACGCCCAAGTGTATCGCTTTGATGCCAGCCCCTCAAAGTGGTGTCGAGCTTCGGTGAAATTACTCATTATCATGAGCTATTTGTGCGTGGCTAGTGGCGGATGACACTTATGCGAGGCCTGTCCGGTAGTCGATGGCACCGACGAAAGCTGATCCATGCCCTGTGCGGATAGAGGCGACACCGAGATAGCTCTGGAGCAGTGAAGCCGGTAATCTATTTCCTCCATGGAAAGCGCGGTTGCTAGTTGACTTAGTTGATGGACGAGGAATTCCACGCAAGGGGACTCTCTGGAGAAATCACACATGCAATCTTCAGAGCTTCGGATGTGAGGATCAGTGCTGCACGCGAGTGTCCACACCATCGTAGCAAGTTCCAAAAACCCACATGTGTATAAAAGACCATGAGAGACTTACGTTGAGGTCCTCGATTCCTTTTATCTTCAGTGAATTCAATCGCTAAACCCTCGCACCCGACCGGAATATCCCAAAACTTCGTCGTTTGCTATTCTTTAATACTCATCTTTCTGAGTCACTTGGGGATTCTTTGACATCATGAAAATGTCTCTTCTACCAACTATTGATGTACTTCTTGTTGGCGCTGGCCTGGTTGGCCTTTATACCGGAATTGGCCTTATGCATTAAGGGGTTGATTGTATTCTCGTAAGAATGTTAACCGTGAGAGATCTTGAAATAGTCTGCCGTCCCAGGACCGTGGAACCTCATATTCTTCAAGTAACTGCTAGGGAGTTAGATGGGACTGACGATATAGAAAAATAAGAGTGCGATCTCTAGGCCACCTTTGGCCGTGCGATAACGCTTTACCTAAGGTCCTGGGAGCTTCTTAAGTAGCCGGACGTGGTTGAAAACTTGGTCTAAGAAGGGTTCGCATCTCGAAGTAGCATCGACTTTAGAGACCAGAAAAGGGTGAATGAAAGAGGGCGGACTCTTATGCTTAATCACTTCAAGTCGAGCTACCATAACTATGCTCTGAACATCCGTCAGTTATATTCAAGAGGACGACTTTCAGAATCGCTTCGAAAGGTACGGCAAGTCAGTTTAGTTTCCTAGAAGCTCACAACTTATGCCATCGACCCTTCGCTTAGTGACGGCTACAATACCATGGCTACTCAAAAACACAAGACGATGGGGAAAGCGCATATCCGCTGGGATGACCTTCACCCTATGAAACTTGATCTCGATAGTACTAATTGCTCACCGAAACAGCAAATATCTCGTTAGATCCGATGGTGGTTCCTCATCAGTTCGGCAGCTAGCTGGTATTGATCTTAACCTAGATTCAAACACCCATGCACGAGTTCGAATTACCCGTTGACTCATGCGGGGCGAGTTGGAAGTCGACAAGCTAGACTGGCGGATTCACCGCAAGTATGTTGAGGAATCAGAAGCGTCAAGCATTTCAAAGTCGGTCGTATTACTAACTCGGATGCTACAAGGGTCAAGCAGAGCGGCGCACAATTTTTGCAAAAGGATCAATTCGCCCTCCTCGGAGGCGATACCGCCCATAATCATTCCCCTGAGTTTGCTCAGAGCATGAACACGGGCATCCACGACGTGACGAATCTCCTCTAGAAGCTCGCTGGAACCATCAAAGGCTGGTATAAGCCTGTGGTTCTTGAGACATATGCCTCGAAACAGCACCGGGCAGCAAAGAAACTTATTAGAATTGAGAAGGACGCCCCGACTGTCATCTCTGAAGAAGTCCCTCCACAATACTAGGGACTAGGAAGAACTGCAGACGAGATTTTGTGGATCATCTTTGCCGAGATCATTGGCTTTAACGTCGGGCCTGGAGTCACCTACGCCCAAAACGTCATCAACCAAAGCCCTCTAATGTCCACTCTCGCATGTGGCGTGGGTGCACCTGGAAGCAAAGTTCCATTTCGCCTTCAGGACGCCCTTTCACGCGACGGGCGTAGAGGCTGTTGGAGGCTTGGAGCATTATTGTAATAAAATCACGTGTCAAAAGTCTGATAACACCCCGCCCCGACCCCGCTTCACGACGCGACTTCGCGACGTAAGCTTCAATTTCAAGACGAGAATAACCACTAAAAATGGCACCTAAAACACGCAGTTTTGGCACTGAAATAAGCGGAAATCGCGAAAAAAAAAAACCATGAATTTACTCCCGAGTAAAGATCTGCGATGGTGGCCGAGCTGTACGCTAGCAAATTATACCGGGATATCGCAAAGGACCATGGAACGAATCTGGCCACGGTTGTCACGACCCATGTCCTGACATACAGACAGGAGAGCGGTCACGACTAGTAGAACCTGCTAAGATGAACGGAATAATATTCCCCCGCTTACTTAGCCCGAGTAAGTAAACCTTAGTCCCCTTATTTATCCTAAGTAAAAAATAAGAGTAAGCTTATAATAATTAAAGTAAGGAATTAAGTAAGGTATAAATA
>SSHR01001627.1:0-39270 GCA_006518225.1 Fusarium neocosmosporiellum | reverse complement strand
CATCCTTCCCTTCTCCAAACATTATTCCTCCCCCGGTCCCTGCTATAGGTCGTGGTCCAGTCCCCTTCCTTCGCAGGCCACCGGCAACATCTTTGGGCTTAGCCAGGCCCGGTCGAGGCTAACATGCCTGTGCTACCTACCATTCTTTTCCTTTCTTTTTTCCCTCTTCATTGGGGTTTATTCTTCAAACCCGGGGTAGGCGAGTCCCGGGGAAAGGAAGGGGTGCATCGTGTAAGAATCTAGTAAGCCATAGACATCCACGTACAAGATTGCCTGCATGCCATGAGGATCTAGACAACTCCATCGGACGGTGCCGAGACACTTGTTGGAATTGGTATCGTTGGCTGCCTGGCCAGGTAAATTGATTAGTGAATATCTTGGCTTAGCCGGCCGCAATTCTTGATACGCCCTGGCATCCTTGGCGACTTGGCGTACACATGCCTGCACTGCACTCACTGCATGGACACATCCCATCCTACAGAGACTATCCATCCGCCTGCCGGTCCTCGAGACTAGGGCCGGTGACCTGCTGCTGCTTGTCTCACTCTTCACTCATCCAAGAGTCTAAATAGGGGCATGTTCTTCAGCCGAGGCGTCATCACCGAATTGCTTCAGAGTCTTATTTGAATTTCTTTCTTTCAGCTATGTACGAAGTAGCAAGCAGACTTTCTAATCTCTCGTCGCTTTGCGAGGCCCGTCCTTGGACTCTGGCCATCATTCGTCATTCTCTTCTGTTGTTCCGTGTCCTCTCTGAGGATCCAACCCATCGATCAACTCCTTCAAAAACCAAACAATAAACTGCTGGTGTCCGCCTCGCCGGTCCCAGATTACATAGAGTGCCAACACCAGGCGCAATAATAATAAAAAAGCAATCGCTCAGGTCCGCCAAAAGTAGCGACAGTTGCCTCCCTCCCTTCGGTAGATCCCCGAACTGCCCTGTCTGTCTTCCCA
This sequence comes from Fusarium neocosmosporiellum, assembly GCA_006518225.1. Classification (NCBI taxonomy): domain Eukaryota; kingdom Fungi; phylum Ascomycota; class Sordariomycetes; order Hypocreales; family Nectriaceae; genus Fusarium; species Fusarium neocosmosporiellum. Next base: position 38,319 of record SSHR01001627.1, on the reverse strand, counting down.
AGCAAATCATCAAATCATTCCAAAGACTCCCATGAAACTAACTCCCTGTCAAACAACTCCGTAAAAGTCATAGTCATGCCAAGCCGTAAGAGTTTTCAAAAGCACCCGCCCGAGGTATCATTTTTCCTTTTGGTACCATCCTTACATGGGAAACGTCTCCATCCGGTTATCAAGCATGTATCCTTCAGGGTTGTGTTGTTGTTGTTGTGCCATCATCTGGTTGCGGTAGTCGACATTCTCCACGCTGAGGCCGAGCTCAGAGGAGCCAACCTCCTCACCCGAGCTGAGGCTCTCGTCACTCATGCTGAGAACGCTCTGCGGGGGCTGGGGGTTGTTGCCAAAGTCGCCGATGCTGAAGCCGCTGAGGTCCCAGTTGTCCGGGGGCCAGTCACCGCAGTTGCTAACGGCGATCGACGCCTCATTCACCAGTCCCTGTCCACCGTAGATGGCATCGTAGACATTGTTCATGCCACCATCCAACGAGCCCAGGAGCGTCTCCCACTCGGTGGTTGAAACTCCGTGCATCTTTGCCGAAGCCACAGGGGAGTGCGTCATCATGGGGTTGGCCTGGGGTGTCTGTCCAGAGTGAGAGTGGGCGCGGTTCTGCTGGGGCGATGCAGGCTGCGGCGACTGCGAGGGGTGGCCGAAGGGCATAAAGTCCAGGTTGGGTCGGGACAGAGGTGAAGCCTTGTGGCCGGGGTTCGGCGAGATCTGCGACAGGGACATGCGGTGGTCTCGGTGGCCCATGGGAACCTCGGTCTGGAGGTTGTCGAACGACTGGCGAGATCGGGCGCGGTAAAAGTCTGGTCGCTGGCCGGCACCGGTGGGCATCGTCATGCGCCTCAATTTCTCCTGCTGGTTCATCAGGTTGCTGTCGCTAGCCGCGGCCCCCGGGAGCTGGCCGAGGGGGTAGGCGGTGGCGCCCTTCTTCTTGGGGGCCACACCCGCAGGCGGCGACCCTCGGTTGGAGGCGGGGGCGGCGGGCATCGACGCCTCACGTGAAGTGTGCATGGGCGAACCGACAGTCTCATCCACAGTGACAAGCATGCTGGCCACACGCTTGAAGTCGACCGAGCCGGTGGCCTCGGTCTTGTCCAGGATCCGGACAACAGAATTCACTAGTCGCTCATTGTCGCGCATCAGCTTGCTGTCGTGCTTGAGGTCCATTGAGTGATACAGCAGTGTCATGCCGCACACGGTCAGGAGGTCGGACCGGTTCAGGCAGAACGAGAAAGTCATGCTGCGCTCCTCGAGCAGCTGGATAATCTGAATAATGTGCTTGCTCGAGGTGCCAATCGAGATGAGTGCCGAGGCCGCCTTAGGACCCAGGCTGGAGCCGACAGCGGGGCGGTAGATGAGTGTGCGGATGTAGTAGTAAGCCAGGGCCTGTGGTTCGTTAGCGGGAAAAGTCCACAAAAATACCTCAAGGATTTCTTCAGTGACATACCAGGAGAGGTGAGCGGCTGCCAGTCACATCTGTGGACGGCTTGTCTTGGACAAAGTTGAGTCTCAGATGAGCAGGCAGCTGGTCGTACCAGGCATCAAGCTCGCTCTCGAGGGCTACCATCTGCTGCAGCGACATCTCATAAGAGGTGGCAGCAGGGTAGTTCTTCTCAAGAACCTTGGCGAGGATGCGGGTAGCGCGGAACAGGGCCAGAGCACTGGACAGCCGAGTGTACTCGCCAGGGAGAGTGGGCTGGAAACCCTTCTCGGTGACGTACTCATCGTCAGTGTCACAGGGGTATTCGGCCTGGACATCCTCCTCCTTGAGGAGCTTGGGAAGACCGAGAATGGCAGCCGAGAAGCAGTCAAGGGTGTAGAGAGTCCAGAAGACCTTCTTGCGGGTCTCAATGGTCAGGGCACCAAAGGAGAATCGCTTCTGGCTCTGGTGCAGGCCGAGGCGGTGCGACAGGCCGATGGCAATGCCCTTGTAGTGCTGGAGGCGCTTGTAGTCGGCGCGCATGGTGCAGTAGAGAAGGGCGAGAGTGAGGCACTGCAGAGTGTTCATGGTGTTCTCCATGAGGACGGCGTCGAGGGCCTTTCGCCATTGCTGCTCGCAGGCAGCCAGCTGAGGAAGATCAGGGGCATCTGATGACAGGCCGGCAATGTTGAAGACGAGGTAGAGCTGGGCGAGCTTGTGATTGCTCTTGACCTTCTCGGGATCGGCGACAAACTCCTCATAGACGTGCAGGAAAGTGGGCTTGTGAAGGACAGGGAAGAGAGGAGCCCATTCTTGGAAGTAGACGTTTACGCAGCGGTCAGAGAACAGACGAGGAGGAACCTTGAGCGACTGCTCAGGAGTCTTGGGGCCAAGGGACTTGCAGCCCTGGATGTGAAGGAAAGCCTCTGGGTTGAAGTCGGTGCTGGGCTTGCCAGCCTCCTGGATCCTGCGCTTAAATTGCTCTGCCAGAATTGTCAGCGGATGTTCTTGTGAAAGCGGCTGCAGTGAAAATTACCAATAAATGTGCGGCCACTAGAAGCACCCATAAAGTAAGAATCAGAGTTCTCAACGCCGAGCAACAACGGCGCGGCCTGAACTCTGAATGTATCTTCCTTTGTGGGCTGGGCATCACTCCGGGTGTCCATGGCAGCCGGGCTGCTGACAGGCATTGAAGGGCTTCTCCGGTTGCCGTGAATCTTAGAAAGCATGTCGATCTTCTCATCCTTCTCGTCCAGCAGGTCCTTGAGTTCTCTCACTTCAGCCTCTAGTTGTCGTACTCGCTCCTCCAGGGACTCGGTGTAGCCACGGGGAAAGGCGCGGCGGCTGAGCTTGTCGCTTGTCCGGCACTCAAAGCCGACGTTGGCGCACTGGGAACAGGTAGGGCGGATTCCGTCACAGCGGATCTTTTTACTCCGGCAGCGGTCACAAGCCTGGGCGATCCGGCTCTGAGAGCTGGTGCCCACCTTGATGACCTTCATGGGAAGAATTCCGGGCATTTTGGTGGTTGTGTATGTATGTATGTGTATGTGCGGTTATATGGGTGGGCGGCTAAATTGCCGAGGGAAAAAAGAGGTTGCCGAAGTTCGTCGCCAGAAGCGGTTGTTTTTATGTACGGCGTTGCTCCTTGGGATATTATGTCGTCCGTGCTGTGAGCAGCTAAATCGTCCAGTTGAAGAGTAAAAGGCCACACAGAGTGAGTCGATTTCGTGTGTAGACCGAGGTCTTGTTCGGGTGTGATATCAGCAGCGCCAGGGCCGGGTATATAAGGTATGGTGGTGGATGGTGGGGGTAGCCAAAGGCGCGCGGTATTAAGCAGGTCTGGGTATCTCTGAAAGATGAAAGTTTGAAGGCTGGTGTAAGTGTGGTGACAGCCAAGGGGAAGGTGGGACAGATATAGGTATGAGGGCACGAGACAGGATAAAGAAGCAAAGAGCAGAAAAAAAGGTGGGAATGATCAGTGAAAACAGGGCAGATTTTAGAATTCTCGGGGTGGGAAAGAGGAAGATTTAGTAGAAATGAGGAATCGGGGGTCAAGGCCTAGGACGCGATTGTGGAGAAGAAGTGGGAAATCCTGGGGGAGCCCGGGGACAAGCCCGTGCCATGGGCGGCGCACGCTCTGCTGGCCCAACCGCCAGGTGCGAAGAGCCACTGAGGGTACCTTGGATTACGGCGGAAGAGCAAGGTTGACTCGAGGTACCGTCTTAGTGCACGAAATCTGGGGACGCCCATCTGAGGGCGTGGACGACGAGGGGCGAGGGTGAGGGGGTGCAAGAGACAGGGAGTGTGTCATGACGGCGACGGGATGCGCTCACGGTCCGGCACGGTAAGTACAGTGCCGGAGGGAGAACTGGTGCACATGGCAGAGTCGTCAGGGACCGGGAGTCACCGCTCGGCGACCAAGGGACCGGCGTCTTGACCAACCCTTAGCATGGCGAGATGGGAGACCTTGGTGAGAGCAGCAGAAGGTGTGCACGCCAAAGGCCCAGAACGACGTACCTACTGTACCATATACACAGTGTGAATTCAGCAGCGGCTCCCACTGGGTAACCCGACTCGCCCGTTGGCGGAATTGGCTTCGCTGGCTCACCCCCCGAAACGAAACCCGAGAAGAGCAAGAGAAAAAAAAAAAAAAAAAGCTACTCCTGCACGCAAGCAAAAGCACGCTTCCTGGCAAAGACGCTAGACTCCCTTTGGGGTAGTGGGGGACTCCTCTAGCTGGAGCGCTGTGCTCTGAGTCGAGCCCAGCCCGTCGATTGAGTCCAGTCGGTACCTCAGGTACGTACAGCCGCAGCAGGTGTCGAGTGTGGCATGCCCTTGGCCACGTCCGCAGCGCCTAGGGGCGTGCGACGGTTCCATTCTGTTTTAGTGCGGGTGTGTGGGGATTGAGGAAGACTGAGATGAAAAGAAGAGAAAGAGATTCCGGTCTTCTCAGCTGTGGGGAGGAGTTATTGTGTTTGAACGGAGTACGGAGTATTCGGAGTACACGGAGAAATATAGTTTCAATTCGCGGCAGCGGATTCTCTCAGGGCTGAACAAAACATTGACAAAAGAGCCGAGATGCCAACTACTGGCCAGAATCATCTCAAGAGGTTGGTATAAGTCAAACTGAAGCAAACCATGGCGGTCTGGACAAATGTCAAGAAGTGTAGTCCCTCTAGTATACACCCAATTCATCCATTGGATAATCCACTCCCTCCTGACTGCCATGCAGCGCATGGATGGACAGCATGGAGGTTTCGACACTTGGGAATAAGCTACCTCCCTCCCTATCCCTATCCAGTCCCTAAGAATGTCTGCGGACTGCGGATTGCGGCCGGCGCATGTTGCTTCGTCTTATTCCTCTCTTCCTAGCTTCTCATCTCTAGTCCCAGTCCTTTCCACTTCCTCTTGCTTCCCTTGTCAAAGTTCCAATCTTGTCTTCAAGCTAGCTTGGCAAAGACGGCCGGCAAATGATGGAACAGTTCAACCAACGCAGCCTAGCATTGGATATCCTTTCCAAAACCAAAACAGCCCATGGCAGAATGAAACCTAGACGTAACGAAACACACAGTACGCGCCGATACATCCATCTTTCCTCAGCTCCAAACAGCTCGTGGCCATCGACAAGCGCTTGCCTTGATCGTGAGAAATGACACCACCCTCGCAACTCTAGAACGCCCCAGGACATGAATAACAGCCCACCATGCCACACCCTCACGGCCTTGGCCGCTGAGCCAGAGCAGCTCTCCTCCCCCTTCTCTCTACCCCGGATTCCTTCTCGAAGAACCTTTTCCTCTGTGCGGGGAAGTTGTCGCGGCCGCATCATCATTTTGACTTTTCTCTTGCGTCTTCTCTTGGCCTTCGTTCCACCCGCGTCGTTGCCAGCCAGCCAAGACCTGATATTGGCCAGGGTTGCGCCTATGGATGCCACGAGCCAAGGTCGTGTGCTCGCTCTTCTGCCTACGTACGTCTTAACCCACTGTTTAACCTACGCATCGGGTCCAATCTCTGCCCTGCGGCCCTCACCTTCACCTCGTCGCTCCACCTCGTTGCACCGCAGTCCGTAGTCACCCCACCCAGCTGCTCGCCCACCCCAGGAAGAGCTTGTTTTTCGATCTATTCCGGGGCCGGTCCTGAAGCCATCAAGCACATGGCTGACCAGGTCCAAGGCTCCTCCTTTGCCATGCCGCCCTATCCATCCTTGGTTACTGTATTAGTGCCAGCGTCGTCGACAATCATGATGCTACTGCTCCTGCAGCCGCTGCTTAGACCAACAATCGTCGACCCAACTTGCCAATCACCGTCTGCACCTCCGGCCTTGGGGCCCCAGATACCCCGGAGCCGCTCTGGGGCCCCCCTTCTCCTCGTCCGCTCCCCGTCTGGGCGTCGAGATCCGTTGTGCGATCACCGAGATTTCCCAAACCAGCCGCCGTACGCACCCTGTCCTGACCTGCATATGCCCTCAGTGGACAGGAGAGTGCGGACGGCACGCGGGGTGATGTGATGCCACTCGTGGGACAGACGTCCATGCTCTGAGCCCGTCATGGCAGATTTACCCCAGAACCCAGAAGCACAAAACATCCGAGATCTTGAGATTCCCCCAGCTTATCGTCAAGCGAACTGCCCATGTTGTGTGAGCTGTCCATTAGTCGTGCGCTACAGCATCTCATCTCGAGTCCCCAGAAATATTCATCTGGGGTTCCAAACGGCCGCCATGCCGCGACCATGTCCTCCCCGCAACCCAGATCTAGCATCATGCTTTAGCATCATGCCGTCCTCCCTCGCCTCTTGTCTGTCTCAAGTCCTGACTCAACCAGACTAACTTTGCTCCCAATGCCGTCCGCACGGATCCCGCTACCTCGACCCGTACAGTCTGGGACTGTATACCAACCGGCCAGCCCTGCCTGAGGTGAATCAAGGTCAGCAAGCACAAGAGCTAAGCTACACCGTAGCTAGTGCATGAAATCTGCAGGGCTGGCGCGGATTAGCACCAAGGAACACGGCACGCTCACCGCGGTGGGACACGACGTCCCGGAGGCATCATTCTTGGCCAAGGGGCCCGGGTACGTCGTCGTCGTTCCTCCTTCGTATCGCTCCAGGGCGCGGATCCCGAGATGCAACGACAGAGTCGCAGCAAATTTCATTCACGGATTCGCGGATTCGCTCACGCGAGCAGGCAGGCAGGCAAGCCAATCTCCATGAGATTCATGGATGCATATCCAGTTGCTCTCACCGTCCGTGCCATGCTAGGCTCAACCCCGTCCACCCCATCTCAACTTGTCAAACGCTGCTAGCTCCGCCGCCTCAAGCCCTCGAGCGCCTCTCATCCTGGGGGAGCCGCAATGGACCCACTTCGGAGCCGCAATCGTTGCGGACGCAGATCACTGATCCGCAACTAGTCCGAGACTGTCTGGGCCCTGGAATTGACAACTCGCCGTCTCGAATCTCGAGCCTCGTTTCTCATTTCGAGCTGCGTGTTAGTTGCTGTCCTGTAGGTAACACCGCTTACTTTTTTTCTCGCTAGCTGTTCACTTCTCACTTCTCATGACCCTCCCTCTCTCATCAAAGGGAGGTTTGTGCGTTCCAAGGGTTCAAACCATCCAGCCCCAAGTCCCGAGTCTCAGGTCTCGAGTCCCAGTCCGTCCTGCGTGCCCCATCATATCGCAACCCTTCGCGACTCGCATCGCATCTAACCTGTCCTGCCCGCCATGCACTATACCGTACCTACAGTAACTTCACGTAATTATATTCCCACAACCTGGGAGATGGCTCTGGTGCATCAGGAGGCGCAAACTAGAAGCTTGAGCTGGTCGTCATCATTTCCACTAGCCATCATCAAGTGCAAACTATACAGTAGTCCGTTCCAAGCCTTGACTCTCTACCTACGCCTTCGATCCTCATCGACATGAAACCCTGCGAGCGCGGCGCCAGTAGACGGATCCCCGACTTCCGTCTACCTACTGCACAGGAGCAAGGCATCCCCTTTACGCAGTAGCGCACCCTCCTGCTCGTCCCATCGTCAACAACGGCTCCGTCCTGACGCAATTCGCCTTTTCCAAGCGATCCGCGAAAGGAGAATGCTGGCATCACCTGGTCGGTAGTGGGGATTAGCGCCTAGCGCCCACCGCTTCCGCGCCCTCGCAGCGATCCTAATGTGCAAGCGATTGAGTGAATGAATTAGTGAAGGAAATCCCGTCGCAGAGATCGTGTTTGGGTCTCGCAGCTACTGGCGGAGAACCGGGGCGTGCGCCTAGCGCAGAGGGCGTGAGTCCAGTGCATGCATCTCATCCTTTCTCCTCACGAGAACCACCCGGGGAAAAAGGACTTCGCGGCCAACGAAACACCAACAAAATCCTCCGCACAGGTCCAAAAGGGTGCTGTATCGTTGTCTTGCACTGCCCGGCCTCCCTTCCGGCGTAATCAACCCTGATCCATGCTCTTGTCAATGCGGCAGTTGCTGGCGCTGGTGCCCCGGCTCTGGAGCAGATTCAGTGGTTGACACTTAATCAATCGGATCGCTCTCATGCCGCCGTCGCCATCTCGTTGCAAAAGAAAAAAGTTGGTTGATCCTTGACGCACATCCCCATCCACTCGGACAGAATTTGATCAAGCTGACTGCGGCAGATAACATGGCGCAACTCCGTTGGTGATGTGTCCCGAATGTTGCTGCTCAACTGTTGCCGAGGTTGTCTGGCGAGCACACTGGTGCTGTCCTTCGCCGGATCCGAATTTTGGTGCGGTTTTGGTGCGGTTTTGGCATCTCCGAAAAACGGAAGATGAGAAACTGAAAAATAGGCCGTTGTGCATACCGCGCCTATCAATTGATGCAGCCCAAGACTTTTGCAGGCACAACGGAAACTGACCGAAACGATAGGTGCCGTAACCGTTCCGGCCAAACGTCAAGTCCGTTGTTGGGGTTCTCGGTTGGCTTGTTGGAGAGTTGGAGAAGCTGGCCAAATCACACCTCACTTGACGGAACGAGAATGCACCGGAATCTGAGTGCAGAAGTAGCGTCCGAATGTGGGAGTCCCCTGTTGCTTTTGCGAGACGGTGCTGTCGGTCGGTACATGCAGTCTCTCCATCGTGGTGGGCGGTCAACGTCGAAGGAACCGTCAGGAGGGCAACTAGTTGCGAGCCGATCACAGATGGACTGCGAATAGAAGCAAAGGGCCGCGATGGCATCGTCATAATGCTATATCAAAGGAACCAAATGTCAAGAAATCGGCAACAGGTAGAAGGTGGCCAAGGCAAATGCGGAGCCCCACAACTAGCAGAGCCGACCCAACATGGCAATGCTCAACCGCAGCCGAATCGCGGAGGCCAAGGTGTGCTTCGGTCAGCTAAAATCGTCCTCCTCATTGGCGGGAGCGCTAGGCGCTTGTCCGCTTTCGGAAACTTCCATCGATCCGAGATATGCCACCACGTGGTCGTCCGCAAAAAGGTGGGTCCTCTGTAACATCCGATGGCGCACTTGTTAGTTGTGTCTTCTGTTTGTGGTTCATGGCAGCCAAAAAGCGTTGAGATGTGTGGAGGGAGCTCGGTGTGTGACCGAGCTCCCAGTTCTTGGGCCTCGGGATGGGTGGACTCGCCAGCCAAAATGCGGAGGAGTTCCTTAGGCTTTTGAGGGGAACGTCCGGGGGGTGAAGGGAAGAAATCTGGGGAAGGCTGCCAAGATCTCACTGAACTGCCGAGTGGCCAACTTTGACCTTGCTCATGAACCATGGCCATGGGGAATGAGAATTGGCATGCGTCAGTTGAAATCCCAGAATGCCATTTCCTGTATTGCCATGATCACTCGATCCGGCAATTTCGCCACCCGGTGTTGCTTCAACATCGAAACTCCAGTAGGGCTGAATGAAACAGACTCTCTGACACGTACCTGTTGCTCCAATGACTCGGCTGCACTCTCAAGCACACTAGCCTCAATCTCCCAGAGTGTTTCCGCTGCTCGGATACACTCCTCTCTCACAAGTCCAGCCCGGCGCAACGGGTCCAGTTGATCATGGGAAATCTCGGAGGGGAGGTGCGTCAGCTGGGTAGACACCACCTCGTGCAGGACGGTCACCACTCGAAGCCTGAACACCTGGCAGAGGGGGTGTTGCTCGATGAGGACTTCAAAGTCGTCCGCTCGTGCCGTCACGTCCTGGTCTTGCCAGAACAGCTTTAGCTCCCGCTCTCCGTCCTTCCCCTGCAGCACCCTGAACTCGAGACCATCTTCCTCATTCAGACACATGAGGTAAGCAAACGGGCTGCGCCAGCTTAGTCCCCCGTCTGACCGAGACAGCTTCAGCGTAGGCGGTGCCTTGAAGATGTGGAGCTTGGCCTTTCCCAGCGGATCGTCGGGGAGGGCCTCCAGAGGCAGGGTCAGGTCGTGGACGGCCGAGTCGCGGTCAATGAACCCGTAGCTAAAGAGCATCTCTGCAGGGGACTTTTCTCCGTAAGAGATGGACACCTCTTCCCCGCCTGTCACCTCCACGCCTGGCCGCAGCAGTAGCACGATATCATCCTTGTCGTCCTCCTCATAGTACGCAGTCGGATCATGTGAGTGGTTGGCCATGTCGAGACCAGGGACCATGGCGTCCCCAGCTCGGGGAAGTTCCAGACAACGGGAACGATACAGTGCATCGATCAAGATCCAATCTTGGATAGTGGCTGTCTCCTTCTCCCAAAAGAGCGAGTTCCAAAACGCCAGCCCCGAGGATTTTTCGCGGAGTTCATCAAACTCGTTGTTAAGTGCCGCAAGCTTAGCCTCGAGCGCAGCCTGGAGTGATTCGTTAGAGTCCTTTTGTCCAACCATGGGGAAATTCTCCGACAATCATCATATCCGCCATGAAATGATTGCGGTTCCGCAATCAAAAAGGCTAGGCGTCAACGCAAGTCTGGGGAAACACTCACCTCTAGCGATGTGCCCTGCAGGAGAGCTCGCTCAACTTCCGACCACATTGTTGGTACGGGGACATGGCGAGGCAGAAACTTCAAGTACTCGGTCCACGGCGTCGAGGCAGGTCCCCGAGAGCCGGAGGGACCTTTGGCGGAGAGAATGAGGTGCGTCAGGAGATACAATAGGATGTCCTTCCTCGTAGACTTGGCAGTGTCAGCAGTTGCCTACACCACCCATAGCCTCTCTTGTCCATCTCGGGGAAAGGCTCGAGAGGTGCTGAAGGTGTTACCTGGTGTCCTGCAACATCGAGAAGTTGACGGAAGTTCTGATCGACCTTGGTGTACTCCTCAATGGCAGCTGCTGATAGGACCAAGTCGTGGGGGATGCGAAGCAGCTGTGCTGCGTCGTGATCGGTGTCTTTGCCCTCATGTTGGCCTCCAATTGCGGTTCCAGTCCCAGCTCTTTCACCATCTTTTCCATCTCCAGTTGATAAATCCTTTCCCTTCTCATTGGTGTCTGATGTCGTTCCCTTGGTTGACTGTGCTGTCGTTGTCGTTGTCGTCTTCAAGTCCCTCGCAGCCACCAAGCCAATTCCTTTCACATCCGTCTCCCTCAGCTCGGCGTTGGTAAAGTCCACATCGTTAAGTCGCGCCCAGGCGGGAAAAGACGCAATTGAGAGCGGCGGGCTCGATGCCATGGCCAGAAGCAGAGCAAAAAAAGAGGCTCAAGCAGAATCAAGGCGGGAAAAACCTCTTAATAAAACAAGCGCACCTTATCGTGGCTCCTTCCTTGCACCTTGGTTGAACGGCCGGGCGGGCAGGTACGTAGAGGAGATTGATGTCCGGCGGTTATGTCCCGCTTACGGCCGCCGGGCACGATATTCCGACCCACTTCAGCCTCTTTGGCCGAGCACCAAATTTGCGTCAAGAGGCCTTCCATTCGATGGCATCGCCGCCTCATGGCCCTGCTGCGTTGCCTATTACATACAAACAATCCCCGCACAAGCCTATAACCTCGGGCAAGACAAGGGCGAAAACGCAGTGGAAGCGCTTGCACAGCGGCAGAAACAGAAAACTCGCGCTGCCTGGGCCTTGGTCTTGGCCCTCTTCTAGCATTTGTCCTCGGCTCTTGATCCCTCAAGCGCGCGCCGGACCAAGCCCGTTCGCCGCCGGCTGCCGTGTCTTGCATCTCGGAGACTCGGTCTTACGTCCCCTGCTTCTTACTTGAGCCTCGCTCGACTCGGACACCTGGTTCCCGATCCTCCCTCTCCTCTTCCGTCATGCCTCGCGATCCGCTTATCGGCCTCGTGGGAAAGCCCTCGGCTGGAAAGAGCTCGACACTCAACAGCTTGACCGACGCCTCGTCTAAAGTTGGTTGGTACAAAGACCCTAGCCAAAGCTGCCGCAGCTCGGCGCTGATCGCAACTTTTACATAGGCAACTTTCCGTATGTCTCCATGAAGCGCGCGCCTTCTGTGTAAGCTGTTTCCTCTCTGGAAGCTGACCTTGCTCTTCAGATTCACTACTATTGACCCTCAGCGAGCGATTGGCTACCTCCAGATCGAATGCGCCTGCGCACGGCACCACGTATCAGATAGGTGCAAGCCTAACTACGGCGCATGCGTTGATGGACGACGCTCTGTGCCTATCGAGCTTCTCGATGTCGCCGGTCTCGTCCCCGGCGCCCACGAAGGCCGTGGCCTGGGCAACAAGTTCCTGGACGACCTGCGTCATGCCGACGCGCTGATCCACGTCGTTGACGCCTCCGGTACAGTTGATGCTGAGGGCAAGGAGACAAGAGGCTACGATCCGTCGGTAGATATCGCATGGCTACGAAGCGAGATTGTGGCTTGGGTTCTCGGCAACCTCATGCAGCGATGGGGATCGATCCGACGAAGGCATCAGGCTATCAAGGCAACGGCGACAGAGACGCTACAGGCCCAATTCTCTGGATACGGTGCGACGTCGACTATCGTGAACAGGGCGCTGGATCGCTGCGGAATCAAGGAGCCTCTGGAAGACTGGAGCGACGAGACGGTCGAGCGTGTGGTCAATGCCTTCATCGACGAGAAGTTCCCGACGGTCATCGCACTCAACAAGATTGACCATCCAGACGCCGACAAGAACATTGCCAAGATCGCCAAGCAGCAGGATCCAAACACCATCGTGCTATGTTCGGCCATCTCAGAGATCTTCCTGCGAAAGATGGCCAAGCAGGGCTACATCAAGTATGTCGAGGGCAGCGAGTTCATCGACACCAAGGAGGACCTGATTGAGCAGGGCGACCCTACCGGCGGTGGCCTCAAGGACCTGGACGAGAAGAACCGCAACCGCATCGAAAACCTCAAGGACATGGTCCTCTACCGATTCGGATCCACGGGTGTCGTCCAGGTCCTATCAAAGGCTGCCGAGCTGCTTGGTCTGGTGCCCGTCTTTCCGGTCCGGAACACCACCACCTTCACCTCTGGCGCCTCCGAGTCCAAGTTCGTCTTCCGAGACTGTGTTCTTGTCAAGAAAGGCAGCACTGTCGGTGACGTGGCGCGCAAGATCATGGGCGATGCGCCCATTGCGTTTGTCGAAGGTGCTGGGAACATCCGAGTATCTGAAGACGATGTCGTTGCTGTGGGGAAGAACGACGTAGGTCTATCCCGTTCCGAATATTTTTGAGCTTATACTAACCATTCGTAGATTCTATCATTCAAGGTTGGTAGGGCGTGAGTGTCCTACTTCGGCACCGCGAGCCAACCATCCATCATGAGATCTGAGTTATAATGATACATGTCCGTTCGAAGTTGCAGATATACGGGGAGGCGTTGGGATCGTTGTTCTTAGACTCGGATACGAAAAAGGGTGGTATAGAAATTTGGTGGGCTTGGCCTAGAAAAGCATTCAAACAAAACAGCTGCTCAGGGCAGACTCGTGGGTGGTGTTGTAATATACAGGGCTCTTCCTACAATAGAGGCTAACGAAACCAAGCCCAATTGAAGCGTAGCTGCCACGCAACGCATGTACTCCAGTTACCCGCAAACTTGGGCCAGAAACTGTGCTGTCAGGGGCTCTCCTTGGCCCTCTTACTCATAATCCATTGCCTCCTACAGCCCTTTCATAGGATATCTTCAAACACATCTTACTTGACTTGTACAAAATCGAACCACTCAAATTCCCTCCTCAATCGGGAGAGGCCATTGCCGCGGTCTCTCTCCCCAGACAAGCTCCACGTTGTACTTGGCAGCCAGGCCACGGAGCTGGTCCAGCGCAATACCCTGCACCGTGGTCTGGTAAATCTTCCGCAGGTGCGTGACCTTCAAGATGGCCTCAATCACGGTGCAGAATTCGGGTCCCTCGTAGTGGCCAGAGTTGATCTCGATGACCTCGAGGTTGGGGAAGGTAGCCAGGAAGCTTGGTAGAGGCAGGTCGTCATCATTCTTTGGATACGAACGGAATCTGAACTCAAAGATGCCCAGGCACCTGATAGACTCGGCGCTGCGCAACCATGCATGCTCGCGAAGGTGTTCGACACTTGTTGATCCTTGGGGAGTGCCAAAGGTCTCAAGCGGGAAGACCAAGTCGAGTGTGTGAAGCTTGTGAGCTGCGATGGCATCGCTAAGGACCTCTTGGAGTTTCGAGGGCGGGATCAGCGCTCGGGTGAGTCGCAGAGAGCGTAGGTTATTGTACTGGTTGTCCCGGTTGAACTCGCCAGCGTCCATTGTCGCGGGCTCTTGGTTTAGCATGTTGGACAGCATCCTCAGACCAAGCGGCCCCTGCTCGTCATACTTCCAGCGAAAGTCGAAGTCGACATACTGCAATGTGTCTCCCCGGCGTATCGAAGTCAGCCTCTGGATAGTTTCTGACGTTTCTGGGTCAGAGTCTGTCGAGCCATTCACTACAACCGCGTTGAGATTTGGCCAAAATTCGTCCAGCTCGGTGTTTTCGGGCTGGTGCCCTGACAGTTGCACGTCGCTGAGCCAGAGTTGCCGGATGAGTGGTGCCTCAGCTGCAATGGTCCACTGTGTGCTGTTAGCCACGGAATCGCCACGGCGATGGGACAGCTTACGATTCCCAATCGAATAGGGTTGGGCTTATTCTGTTCTTCAATTCGCAGATATTGCAGGTTGGGTAGACTTGGAAATCCAAATGTTGTGGTCGTTCCGACTTGCGGCAGGCCACGGATGTGAAGGTTGTGTATGCTCTCAGAAGCCTGGGTCAACAGTGGCTCCAGGATGTGAGGTTTTCCAACGAGTATTTCGTCAAGGAAGATGCGGTTGAGCTTCTTGAAGAATCCTTTCGCCATCGGAATCTCAAGGTCCTCTTCAATGTTGCCCCGCAGAACAAGGGACTCGAGGTTCTTTGACCCTTGCAGGAGAGTATTAAGCTTCTGTTGTGTGAGACGGAATCGCAACACGCTATCAATGACGATTTGCCGAACATCGTTCCCTGAGTAAGAGATGAGTTTCTTGAGAGAGGCGGTGCTGGGGGCATAACGGTGGGGAAACTGTCTCGTGAACAGCAAGGACCGCCAGAGCCGCTCGTTGCCCCGACTGGTGAGGTATTGCCGCCAGTCCTTTGAGACGTGGAGGCATCGCACGATGGTAGCAAAGTCAAGGTACTGAAAGATGCGCTGTACAATCTCCCTGGGGCTCCTCAGGGGATCCCGGCGATAGTACCGAACATGTAGCGGTTGTCTTGCGGAATAGAGCTTCTGTGGTCCGGTTAACAGTCGAGTTTGCGATAACGACATCCTTGCAGTGGGATCCCACCTGGAACTTTGGCGATTCTGCGAGTTGATGTTTGTTTCCAACTTCGATGCCGGCAGTGTAGACGTTCCATGCGAATTCGTGTTTCTTCTGGAGACGCGCGATCTTTCCCAGCCGCAGATATCCCTGCCCATGTCAATAACTGGCAAGACCAAGATCGTGAGCTTCTTACATCCGGGAGACGAGGCGCCAGCTCAAGAATCCACTCGGCATCTCTCCGCGCTCGGTCAAGCTCCTGGAGCGCCTCCCAGGTGGCTGCACGGTAGTCGAGTGCCTGGATGTGGTGTTTGTTGTCGCACTTGTTAAACATCTTGCCTACGGGGCACTTGCAGGTGTACATGGCCTCGTTGAATATGGAGCCGCCCTCCTGGGCCACCTTTTCGTAGTTCTTGCAGCTGCAGCGTTCCCGCCTCGTCTGACGGGTGCAGGGACACAACTTCATTGCCTGTGGGATGGTCAGCAGCTACTTTGAACTGTATGTAGTCGGCGTTCTCACTCTTGTGAACTGCTCAAGGGCTGGCTTAAAACGTTTTGCTCCATAGTGCTGGCGGCCTTCAGCAATAGCTGCTTCTGGTGTTTTGGGACTCTGTGAGGCCATGATTTCTCAACGCAGTCCGGAATCGGAGGCCAAACCAAGCCAATTGAGGTTGCCAGCTGAGTTGTAGAAGTTTCAGGGTGTCATTGAAGGAGGAACCAGATATGTCGTTGCAGCTCTTGGCGAAGTGGCCGAATGAATCCGAGGACCAGGTCTGCTTTGCTTGTCAGCTCGAGTTCCTCAGCTCTCCATAAATACTGTACATCTCAAGCTGCCCAAGTGGCGAGGTTGGGCCATGAAATGTCCGAGCAACGAGATTTCCAAGACAAAGAGCGAGGTCGTTGCCGTTAGAAGCTCTAGGGTTGTCTCACCTGGTGATGGGCCTGGGGGAGCTTGACTTGGTACGGCGCGATCGGCGTGCGTGCCACGAGGGAGGAAGCGCTAAAATGACCCACGTCGCGCGTGGCTGTCGCTTTTACTATTTCCTCTCTTGGATGATGGCGCTGGCTCTTTACATGGGGTGACGATAATAGGAGAGTTGATCTCGTTGTTGAGCTTCTCTTTCGCGTGTGTAAATCGATGGAGCGAAGGTAGCTCTAGCACGCGCTGCAACGTACCCATCAAGTGGACCCGCTTTTTTACTCGTCTACCTACCCTAAATCAACGACCATGACCATCAATTCTACCTCCAAATGCCATCCCGCAGTGCCACCACGTTGTTTGGGCTTCCACACCTATTTGCTTTTGTTGCTTTTGAACTATTCATCCCGATTTTGATGCCCAAGGTGACATTGGAAGGGTTGATAATCTTTCACTAAGACAATGCCAGGCATGATCAGCAAGCCTCAACTCCACCCTTAATAATACCATCACGCTCTTCACAACCCTCGAAGCCTCATCCCACACCCTCGTATTCGGAGCTTTAGATAGACACAAGCCACTGACTTAATCTAGCATGTCATCCCTTGGATCGTGGTCGGCCCATGTTTCTTTCCACTGCCTTTCGAGAAGACGTGCTGCTCCCACTCTCTCCAACCGTGCTGCATCCCATATCACACATCCCCAACGTCGGATCTCATCTGGGATATAGTCTCCATACAGCTTGCTATAGGACTCGCTCCATAGCATCGTCCATGCCAACGGTGGACATAACTCGTTGTCCCCCAGAAAGGGCATATGATCCCGTCGCCTTTGTTGAGCAGCCTTGCTCAGGATTGCGTCTTCAAGAAATGATCCCCCAAACCAAACAATAGAGCTCTCAATAAGGACCGAAAGATACTCATCATCCCCGGTCAAGATAGTGCGAAGGATGGGAAGACCTTGTGAAATAGTGCTCTTCAAGAGGGTGGCCCTAATTGCTAGAGTACAGTAAAATATTGGCGGGATGTTTTTTTAGAGACAGAAGACGGCGCTAACATACCGGTATCGCCCAGATCATAACCGTTTCCTGGATCTGGTACCTTTCGTGGCCTTCTTTCTGCACCATTTCCAGTGGTGCACCGCCAAACAGCCTCAAATACGCGCTCAAACCGTTCGTTGGCAAACGAGTAAATGCGCCCCATCTCTTCAATCTCCCATGGCTCAAGCAGGCTGATGTAGTCGGTCAAGATACGCATCGATCGCCCATTCCTGCTCAAAATAGACGATTCTGGAAAGTTTGCCATGGTGAACAAATTGCAACGCAATTGGAATCGGTAAAGTCCCCTGATCAATCGAGCCTGTTCAACCAGGCTTAGTGATTCTTGATCGACAATCCCGCCTGTCTCCTCAGTTAAGGCCTCTAGGGCATGTGGAATGTAGAGCTGCATAATGGGGTCGACAGTAGAATAATGGAATGCGGCGATTCCGACAGCCAGGTTCTCAGTGACACTCTTCCTGAGAATCGAGTAGGAACCGGACGCCTGTTGACGCATGTAGGCGTGACGAAAGTTGGAGATGGTTTCGTCACTCGTCATACTAGGAAGTTTGGTAGACCCAATATGCATCTAGGGTAGTTCTCCCAAGAGCCCTTTCTAGACACAGGGAGAGGATAGAGCGACGCTCTAGGACATACTGGCGGTAACAGACCGGAGAAGCGTGCACCATGTTGCGCAGAGAGGAGAGGTCGAGTGTGGTGAGAAGTTCATGCCGTACCTCTGGTGGCAGGTTCTCAACTATGGCATCTGACGTGTACGTAGAGTGTGTTGTTTCCATGTCGAGATCGACCGCCAGAAGCTGGAGGAGTCGTCAATGTTTCGTGGCTGGGAGAAGTTGTCCCGAAATTCATCGAAGAAACTTGGGGAAAACTGAAAAGTTGCGGGGAGAGAAGCAGCCATGTCACACAAGCCAGAGAAGGAACGATTGCCAATATCCTGATGCACAAATGGTGACACAGCCGGATTGGATTTATGCCCAACACGCCACCAACTTGTCCGGATGGAGTTCGCAGCCAAGACGGGAGGGGCTGAAATCCTTCTCATGCTGCTCGACCTCTATTATCTTTCCCGTAGGCTGATAGTTGCGGACATGAAGCCTCTGACGCCGTTGCTGATCCAGCATTCTTCGCCGTTGGTAAGAGATTTGACATTCACAGCTTGCTCAATCGCCAATCCTCTATTTGCGACGTCAGTGCCAAGTCTTTGGCTAGCTGGGCAAAACCTACCTCTCTAATGCCCAACGTCTCGAGGTTCCATCTTGGCCACCACTACCTTCATCCCAGCTGAACTTGGCGGAGATGGGAGGTGTAACCCAACGACCATCCCTCCAAAAATAAGGAGTAGTCCTAGTTCCTTCCATCACAGAACCGTCATCTTGATTGATGATGAGTACTTCTGCGAGATCTGCCGGAGAAATGCCAGCTCTTTGACTGGCAGCGTCGTACATGGCCCTTTTCGTGGTCTTGAAATGGGTATACTCGGACCTCGAGGTTGAGGCCTGATCTACGAGGAGAGTATAGTTGGGGGATTTCCTCGGGTCGTCTGCCGACAAAGCTGATGATGGGACGGGTAGCCGGCGTGGCAACAAGTTTTCCAAGGGTGCCTCGGGAACGTTGAACTTCTCGACCCTGATGTCCCCTTCACGAGATACCACAATTCTCAACCGCAAAGGTGTCCCTGGAGGTGACCCAACGGCCTCGTCTATTAGCTGAGCAAGAGATTGAAGTCCGCTGACACCTGACAGCCGATCAATTGCTGGCTGCCAGTTCCAATGTGTTGCTGCCCTGAGTAGACGATCACGGTGGAAGTCGAGCATGTAGAGCGGCGACTCGTTGTCAAAGTTCCAGCCTCCGCCATTGAACCCTTGTTGTTGAAGATTTTCAAGCTTTGGATCGTACCTCATTGAGGTGAATAGAGAAAATTCGTCACTCATTTTGTCAATGAGTTGCCTGAGAACTGGTTTCAAAGATAGATGATTGCTGTTTGTTGAAGTGGGGTGGTTGCGGTTCAGTTTCACATTAGTCAGATACTTAGACGTTCAGCGACGGGATTCAACCTCGGGCCTTGTAGCAGGTGAGTGGGTATGTATCTGGGCTTTGGAAACTCGTAACCTGCTAAACTAGGCGGAGCACTGCAAGATTGGCTATCGAACTGAAACATATGTACTTGCATACCTATGTACGGGTAATCAACCTTGCAAGTGACAGAAGCCTGAGGGTTCTGTGCCCTCGGCACCAATTGGCTATCTGTACGACACACCCCTCTCAGTGACGATGACGCTATGGAAGTTCTGGCAGCTGTATCGAATTGGCATTGGCCAAGTCACATATCTAGATGGACTAGGCCAGTCGCTACTTGTATAACTAGCTGATTGGATCGCAATTGCTCGGATCGGCTCTGGACCAGTGCGGCATCATGTATCTTATCGTGTCAAAACCCCCCGCAACAAGTCACCTCATTCTTGACGTAAATCGCCAGACCGCTAGAAGCCGGCGGTAGGGGCCGCAAACAGACGATGCAATCTCTTGGCCGTCTCAAGAACCCATGTCGGCTGAGCCGAGAAGGAACAAGGTCCGTGTGTATAGGACGTGGTGTTTATGTTCTGACTTGGTGGGATGTTGCAGACCTGACTCTTAAAGCCGGCGTCATCTGAGTGCCTCAGGCATACGTCAGTCAATCCATCCATCCAACCCGTCACTCAGTAGCAGGTGCTGGAACTAACCGGAAAAACTTTCAGTGGGCCCCGGCCCGCAGACTTGTTGGAGCGAGCGCCAAATTTCAAAGACGGCCGTCAGCTTTTTTTGCGCGTGCTCCAGCTCGCCGTAGCTACCACTCCATTGTCTGTATTACCGCGCCCATACATCATCGGCTTCCCGACTGCTTCTACCGCATCGACGGCCTCGATTCCATCCTCACCTCCCGTCGGTCCCCTTAATCGTCCATAGGCCTCGTCATGTCGGCTCCGACTCCGTCAATGCCTCCGGGCAACCCCACGGCTATCCCTGTCGACCCTTCTTCTGGAGTCTGGGACCGGATAACAAACTGGGTCTCAGAGAACAAGGCCGTTGTCTACACTATTGCCGGTGTCTCCGTCGTTGTTACGGGCGCCGGTATCGTCTACTACCTCTCTGATGTATGTCTCGTCGACCCCGCTTCGACATTGCTGCTGCTGCTGCTCCCGCCCACAAGTTGGTGCGGGCAGGCTGGTTGTGGCATCGAACCATTTCCTCGTCATGATCAATCTCAAACTGACGCCTCGCCCCAATCTTTAGTCCTCCAAAGACACAACCCCCAAGCTCAGCAAGAAGGAGAGGAGAAAGCGCAAGGAGGCTGAGCGCAAGGCCGCTGAGACCAAAGAGACCCCCTCCACCGGTGCATCTCAACCCAAGCCCGTGACTGCCGAGAGCGAGCCGGAGCTGCCCGAGATCAATGAGGAGACAGTTGCTACTCTCACCCAGCAGCAGCGTGATGAGTATGCCGCAAAGCTGAAGCAGGCCGGTAACAAGGCCTACGGCAGCAAGGCCTATAACAAGGCCATTGATCTCTACTCCAAGGCCATTCTCTGCAAGGCCGATCCCGTCTTCTACTCCAACCGAGCCGCCTGCCATAGCGCCATGAGCGAATGGGACCAGGTCATCGAGGATACCACCGCCGCCATCAGCATGGACCCCGAGTACGTCAAGGCTATCAACCGCCGCGCCACCGCCTACGAGCACCAGAAGAAGTACTCCGAGGCCCTGCTCGACTTCACTGCGTCATGCATCATCGACAACTTCAAGAGCGAGTCCACCGCCCAGGCCGTCGAGAGACTTCTCAAGACCTTTGCCGAGCAAAAGGCCAAGGAGATGATGGCCTCCCGACCACCCAAGCTGCCCAGCCCCATCTTTGTTGGCAACTACCTTCAGAGCTTCCGCCCCAAGCCCCGACCTGCCGGCCTCGAGGAGTCGGAGGAGCTGGACCCCGAAACCGGCAAGGGACAGATGCAGATCGGACTTGAGGCTCTGGAGAAGAAGACTGGCGATGGCTACGAGGAGGCGCGACAGGCGTTTGAGAAGGCCCTGGAGCTTGGCGATCTCGGCGAGTATGAGGCGCTCGCCTACAACATGAGGGGTACTTTCCGCACTCTTCTCGGCAATCATGCCGATGCCACCAACGACTTCGACAAGAGCATCGAGCTTGACCCCTCCATGACCCAGAGCTACATCAAGCGGGCAAGCATCAGCCTGGAGCTTGGCGAGCCCGATAAGGCCGAGGCCGAGTTCGCCAAGGCCCTGGAGCAGGATAACAACGACCCCGACGTCTACTACCACCGTGCCCAAGCCCACTTCATCAAGGGCGACCTCGCCGATGCCCAGAAGGACTACCAGAAGTCGATTGATCTTGACAAGGATTTCATCTTCTCTCACATCCAGCTCGGTGTCACCCAGTACAAGATGGGCTCAATCGCATCCTCCATGGCTACGTTCCGACGATGCATTAAGAACTTCCCCAAGGTGCCCGATGTTTACAACTACTACGGCGAGCTGCTCCTCGACCAGGGTAACTTCTCGGAAGCCGTCGAGAAGTTCGACACTGCCATGGAGATGGAGAAGCAAACCAAGCCCATGTCGATGAACGTGCTGCCCCTCATCAACAAGGCCCTGGCTCTCTTCCAATGGAAGCAAGACTTTAAGGAGGCTGAGGCTCTCTGCCAGAAGGCTCTTATCAGTAAGTACCCCGAGCGATGTTGTTGGTTTGAGTGTAATCTAACTATCATCTAGTCGACCCTGAGTGTGATATTGCCGTCGCCACCATGGCTCAGCTCCTCCTCCAGCAGAACAACGTGCCCGCTGCTCTCAAGTACTTTGAACGCGCCGCAGAGCTCGCCCGAACCGAGGGCGAGATCGTCAACGCCTTGTCATATGCTGAGGCGACCCGAACACAAGTCCAGGTCACCGAGAAGTACCCCAAGCTGGCAGCCAAACTGGCCGGCGGTGGTCCCGGTGGACTCCGAATGGGTCCCCAATAAATCTGAACGTGATATAAATGACAAAAGATGGCCGGATCGGCGTGTACGTGTACGAATTTGGGAGCAACGACGTGACCAAGAGGAAGGGAGGGAACGGAAAGATGTCGAAACCGGACGGAACGCGGGACACGCATGATATGCCCGCGGTTCTGTCCTCCGAGGGAGCTCGTCCGGCTGGGTGCGCTGCCTCGTCGTCTCACAGGGAAGTGAGGCCCAATGCTCTGGAGTTGGGACTGTAATGCGCACAATCGAACCCTATTGTACTGTATATAATAAGCACTTCTCTCATGTCTTGTTTCAGCATAACGGAATTGTGAGGACGGACGGACGGAAGCGCAACAGGTACTCGGGACATTTGGGCATCGTTTGGTGAATGGAGAGTTTAAAAAAAATACAGTCGTTTCGTTATGCCTGCTATGCCAGTTGAGCTTGTGAGGTCATTGCAATCATGTAGTAAGTAGAGTGGCGGCCGACAAAGGCTTGGACATAATTATACCTGCGTGGGAGCTCTTCCAAACCATGGATCTCATGCATCCAAGACTTTTCTGGATCACCTCCCCCAGATGAATAGATACATACAGCAACCCCAGTACCTCTCTCCCATCCCACTCTGTCCTCCATCATGCGAGCAGAACAAAAGGTATTCCTACAAGAGAAGCGAAAGGGTGAAAAAATAATCACCGATCCAGTAAAACAACCAAGATAAACCCTCCCAGCGAGAAGCATTTCGTGAACCCCCTTTTCATCAAAAGAACTCTTGGTCAATCCCCCGTCAAGCCCTCCGCGCCTTCAAACAAAAAGAGGTCCCTAGCGCTCGGGCGTTTCGGGGCGAGTAAAAATTAAGTAAGTATCGGGGTGTGTGTGGTATACGGTTGAATATGTCGTATACTCTGATCTTCCGGGTTAAGAAACGACAAGACGAACAACGGTCATGGACATATCTATGAAGGAAGAAAACGACGTAACAATATAACAGCATATCATCATGGTGGTAGCGGCAAAGGCGTCGCTGCTGAGGTCGAAGACGATGCCCGCTTCCTCTATGAGGTGCTGTTCTTGGCCACGCTGACACCGACACCAACACCGACGGCGATGGCGATGATGATGAGAAGGACGACGAGGGCGCACCACCACTTGAGCTTGCGGCGGCGGCGGGCGTGTTCGTTGGCGACCTTGACCTGCTCGTTACCCTTTTCGATGTTCTCAACCGTGTTCTGCGCGTTGGTCTCGGCAGCCTGGATGACGGGCTCCTGCTGCTCGACGAGCGTGGCAAGCTCCTGATACAGGATAGCAAGCTCGGAGAGGGTCTGCTCAATGCGCTGGAGCTCGCTGTGGCGGGCGCGGACGTTGCCAAGCACGGAGCTGGCGTGCCCGGTGCGGTTCGTCCGCAGCTGTTTAGGGTTACATGTTAGCTCGGGGATCACGGCAGAGTGTGGTTGTCTACGCGGAGATTACTAACAGCAGTCTGAAAAACACCCTCATTGCCCCAATCGGCCTCGGCGGCCTGGCGAACCTCATCCTCGGAAGCATCGGGGTTTACGATGCGGTACTGGCGGGCGATCTGGTCGCGGTAGCGCTGCTGGTAGTCGCGCTCGATGCTCTGGTACTTGTCGAGCTCCGACTTGAAGAAGGTCTTGAGGGACTGCAGCTGGGTGTTCTTTGTGGTGCGGGAGCTGTCGGTGGTCTTTGCTAGGTCGCGCTCGAGGCCCTTGATGCCGTCCTTGATGGCGGTGTTGCGGATCTGGGTCTGAGAGACATACTGCTCAAGCTGCTGGTTGGCGGTGCCGTCGGTGCTGCTGAGGGTGCGCTGGTGGAGCTGGCCGATGTAGTCAACGTCGTTGGTCAGGGCCTTGATCTCGTTGCGGAGGTTCTGAACGCGGTTGAGGAACTCCTGTTGTGAGAGACTTGACGAGGCGGGAGGCTGCTGGTTGTAGTCCTGCATCTCATACTGATTGTCTCCCTGGACCGGCGCGTTCTGCGCATAGGGATTGGCCTGAAGCATCACGGCATCCGAGTCAGCAAATTGTGGTCTGTCGGTTGTCGGCGGGAAATGAAGCTGCGCTCGCTTGCTTGGGTGCGTGCTTGCTTGCTTACCTGACCATAGCCAGACTCTGCGGCCGGGCCCTGCTGATAGGGGTTCTGGTTGTACTGGCCGTAAGACATGGTGAACGGCGATACTGGGCGGATGTAGCAATGGCGGGGAGGGATGGATGATGATGGGAGGAGGAGGAGGAGGCTAAAAAGGCTGGGGGAGGGCGAGCCGTTGGTGGTGAGAGCGACGAGATGAGGCTACCGAGCTTCTTCTCTGGGGGCGCTGCCTTGGCTCGGGCTGTGGATGGGAGGAGGGAATAGCGGCCGGGGGGGCCCTGTTGCTGGGCGAGGGAGGAAGTGCTTATGACACCCAAGCCGAACGCCAGTGGTCAGTGGCGCGGTCCTTTTTTTCCCCCTCTTTCTGGGCTGTCTAGCGGTTAGGTTGGCGGACGCCGCAGGGTCGGACGACGGGGGCCGGGCGGCCGTTCAGTGGACGGGTAGCGCTGGAGGGAATGTATGGACGCGCTGAAACGTGACGTAGGGACCCACGACCCAGGTTTTGGAGATGAAGAGGAGAAACAAGACCCGTAAAAGTAATTAAGTTGAGGGGAGGAGAGCTCGGTCCAAGAAACACGAAAGACGATCGCGTGAGATTGGACAGGACAGGGGAGATTTGTTTTAATCAGGAATGGATGTTGCGAACAAACGAGAGATGGAAATAATGATGTTCGGAACTGCGCTGCTTATGACTTAGCCATCCATGGAGGCTTACGATGCTTCCCTTCCCTTTCGGCAGCCTCGGGTCCACTCCAAGAATCGTTAGCAGCTCGTCCGCAGACGAAGAGAGATCGAAGGCTGCGTACGCAAGTGGCGGGGGGGACAGGTCGGCGGTCCATCGTCCGGTCTCCAAAAATAAGCACTGCCTGCCGATTTGCCTACCTGGGCAGGTCTGCTGGATGGCTTGGAGGACTGGATGAACCAAGGGTCCATCTTTGCTCAGCCCGCTCGTCTTCGCCATTCCATTCTAGTCGTCAGCGATTGAGGCTGTGACCGCTTTTTTCGGCCTACGAAATGCGAACTGCTTCTTCCCCAGCTTGAGGCCCGACCTGTCAGAGTTGCAGCTAGCCCGTCCGCGGGCCCGTGTCCGTCGGACATCCAGCCAGTCAAGCCCAGAATCTGGGTGTGGCTTGGCCGTTGACGAGACCGATTAGCAGTTGCCAAGACCGAGATGTCGATTCCACATGCACTCAATTCATCCATGGCGCAGCCCAGCCACAGATTCCATTGACGGTGTATCATCCAGTGTGCTTCTTTCACATCGGGCTGCGGTCAATGACTGGGTCCCTAGGCAACTAGGTAGGCAGCTTGGAGTATATTCCTTATGATCTCTGTTATAGTCACCGTCATACACACACATTCAAGTGTTGATGTTGGTCGTCACCAACCAATAGCCACTCTCCCCTCTTGTGAACCAAAACAGCTATTTCGCCATAAAATGTTGACCGTCTGCTCAAAATCATCGCCTTAATGTCTACCATTCTGCACCCAAGAAACTCCAAACTCCCGATTTTCCCGTCCTAGGCTCCCCGCCACGTCAATGCTGCTGGTCGACACTCTACCACCTCGTTTTCAACTTGAATTGAGCACACAGTTCGGATATCCCACGTGGAACTGAGTGTCTCGGATAACTCGTCGTATACGATGCCGGGCCCAGAATAGGCATGCAGCCTGTCTGTGCCCTGATCCAAGGTGACGATGATCGACCTAGCTTGCTGCAAGGTAGCAGCAGATTTGCAAGCATCCTTGATGTGACTCGACCAACTTAGAGATAATTCTTCTTCTTGGCCGTTCTTGTGTATTGTGTGAGATGCCATTCAACATCACCGTCCTTGTTTTCGAGAGTACCGCCTCGAATTTCAAACACTCTCATAGTCATCCGTGGTCCAACCTCGGCCAACTCGACGCTGTCGTAACCCGTTCTTACAAAAACGTGGTGTCGAACTTCAATGCTGTCCTCGATGTTCTTGAATGTCACAACTCGGTTGCCGACCTTGTTCTTTGCCGTGATAGCTTCCCTTGGGGGGAAAATATGCTTAAGAATCTTGACAACCCGCTCTCCTAGGCGAGTCGTGAAGCCATCAAAGATGAGATGAGGGTACGACTCGCTGACAGTTCCTCGCACACTGCCGGGAATGTCGTGTCGCAAAACCACGTTATGTAAAGAAAACGAAATGGTCGGGCCGTGAGGGAAATGCGACAAGGTCATCGCAGTTGGAGTGCCGCGGTGCTCGTGTAGAAGAACAACATCAGAGAGGCCTGCAGCTTGGGCGGATCGCACGAGGTCGGGCAAGATGAGGTTACCACGGTTGAGACGGACGGCCGTGGGGAGGAGGAGTCGGATCTCCTTCGCAAAAGCTGCCAGTCTCGCAGAAGGGTCGCGGGAAGTCGTCACGAGCACGCGGGGGTCGACAATGCCTGAGAGCTGGGCATACTCGTCGTCGAGGTCAAGCTGCTCGTTCGTGGTGAGATCCGGCCGCGACTCATCGTACTGATAGTCTTTGCGCAGAGACTTGTCGTTTGCAATGGAAGGATCCAATGGCTTTCCCGAGGCCAGAGAGGATCTCAACTTGGCTCGCTTTTCGCTGATCTCGGCGTCTCGAAGGAGGAGAGCTCGTCGGTAGAGGTAGTCGCGCCGTTGGCGCGCTTGCTTGCGCTTGAGGTCCAAGTATTAGCTGATGATGACTCAATAAACATGCCTTTAATTACTTACAATCATGATGAAGAAACAATAAATGCCCGCTGTGAGGAAGCTTCTTCAAAGTTGGCGGTTGATATAAAATTTCCCGAGCGCCGCGAAAAAGTTCCTTATCAGCCTTTCGGCCTGCCGCCGCTACTCGATAACAAAACCGCCCTATCACGTGGGCGCAAAATGTCCCACCAAACTCCGCCGGCAAAGAGGATCCAACTGTTCACCCATCAATATAATTCTGGTTCACAAGAGAACAAATTTGTTGCCGAAACCTTGAGAAGCGCGCTTAGCAAGGTTTTGTGCTACCCGACCGTCTCGCTTGCCTCTGAGCCTTCCTCCCGCACCCTGCCACGCTCTCGTTCCGGCGCATTCTTCCTCGCGATGATGTGAGCCTTATCAGCGATCTGCAACTCCCAATCACTTTCCCATCCCGACCCGAGTCGCCCCTGGGCCTCCATACGGGTCCCGTACCGAAAGAATAGAAGCTGTAGGTGAGTCGCGCTTGCTTTGGGGTGATTTTGAGGCGTTTTGGCGCTGCCCTCGTTCACAGCGTCACCGCCACCATTGCGCGGGGCACTGGTATTGATTCTTTGGCCAAGGAAAACCCTACGAGCCGCCAACAACTTTACTACAACATCAACATGGAGGGCGCGTTTACCCATGTTGGGAATCATTTGATATCCGATTCCGCTGCTGCCATCAAGGCTGGAGCCGACGACCTGTCCGCGATCGACCCCGACGAGAGCTTGCTCTATGGCAAATATGGAGATCGAAGTGGCCGTCGCAGAGCCGACGATGACGACAACCAAACCGAGGCTTTTGAAGAAGACGACAACGATAGTCTGAATAGTGTTCCGGTCGATGGCTTGACTGGACTCAAGCTCAAGGGCCCCGAGGAGGAGAAGGAGCTTCCGGCCCATGCCTGCGCGTAGGTTTTCTTCTGGATTTATCCCTGGGGCAGGCTGACATGGGCTTAGATACTGCGGAATTCATTCCCCAGGATGCGTCGTTAAGTGCCTCACCTGCAACAAGTGGTTTTGCAGCGCGAGAGGCAATGGTACTTCAACCCATATTGTGAACCATCTTGTTCGAGCTCGCCACAAGGAGGTTCAGCTACACCCTGAGTCGACATTGGGCGATACGGTGCTGGAGTGCTACAACTGCGGAACAAAGAACGCGTTCCTCCTGGGCTTCATTCCAGCCAAGTCTGATACCGTCGTCGTTTTGCTCTGCCGACAGCCATGTGCCGCCAACACATCCAACAAGGACATGAACTGGGATACCTCGCGATGGCAACCCCTCATCGAAGAACGCGCTTTCCTGCCCTGGCTGGTGGCGACCCCTTCTGATTCCGAGCAGCTCCGAGCTCGCCATTTGACGCCGAATATGATTGCCAAGCTGGAGGAGATGTGGAAGATCGAGCCCAAGGCGACGGTGGTTGACCTCGAAAAGGCGTCCAGTATCGATGACGATCCCAACCCTGTCTTGCTGCAATACGACGATCCCTATCACTACCAGAACATTTTCGGTCCCCTGGTCAAGATGGAGTCCGACTACGACAAGAAGCTCAAAGAGGCGCAGTCCGAGGACGGCCTCATCGTTCGCTGGGACTATGGTCTAAACAACAAGCACCTTGTCAGCTTCAACCTGCACAAGATTGAGTCTGGCGATGTCAAGCTTGCCGTTGGTGATGAGATGCGACTTCGCTACAAGGGCGAGCTCCGATCCCCCTGGGAAGGTGTTGGCTACGTGATTAAGATCCCCAACAACCAGTCGGATGAGGTGACGCTCGAGTTGCGCAAGACCGGAAACGAAAAGTCGGTTCCTACTGATCTATCTCACAACTTCTCGGCCGACTATGTCTGGAAGGCCACTTCCTATGACCGCATGCAGCTGGCCATGAAGACCTTCGCCGTCGATGACATGAGCGTTTCTGGCTACATCTTCCACACCTTGCTGGGCCATGAAGTTCAGTTGCAGCCTCTCAAAACAAGCCTGCCTAAGAAGTGGTCTGCCCCTGGCCTCCCTGATCTCAACCCTAGCCAGGTCAATGCCATCAAGACTGTTCTCCAGAAGCCACTGAGTCTGATTCAGGGCCCCCCGGGAACCGGCAAGACGGTCACTTCTGCCACTATAATCTACCACCTCGCCAAGATGAGTGGCAACCAGGTTCTGGTTTGTGCACCATCCAACGTTGCTGTTGACCAGCTGTGCGAGCGAGTTCACCGTACTGGACTCAAGGTTGTTCGTCTTACTGCCAAGTCCCGCGAGGATGTCGAATCGTCCGTCAGCTTCCTCGCTCTCCACGAACAAGTGCGCATGTCGGAGCACAACAGCGAGCTCGTCAAGCTTTCGCAGCTGAAGAACGAGTTGGGCGAACTGTCGAGCCAGGATGAGAAGAAGTACAAGCAGCTCACCAAGGTCGCAGAGCGTGACATCCTTAACAACGCTGATGTTGTCTGCTGCACCTGCGTGGGTGCTGGTGACCCTCGTCTTTCCAAGATGAAGTTCCGCAATGTCCTGATCGACGAGTCAACCCAGTCGGCGGAGCCTGAATGCATGATTCCCCTTGTTCTCGGATGCAAGCAGGTTGTCCTGGTCGGTGACCATAAGCAACTTGGCCCAGTCATCATGAACAAAAAGGCAGCCAAGGCTGGACTTAACCAGTCTCTCTTTGAGCGATTGGTTAACTTGAAGCTCTCGCCCATCCGACTCAACATTCAGTACCGAATGCACCCTTGCCTG
This sequence comes from Fusarium neocosmosporiellum, assembly GCA_006518225.1. Lineage (NCBI taxonomy): Eukaryota > Fungi > Ascomycota > Sordariomycetes > Hypocreales > Nectriaceae > Fusarium > Fusarium neocosmosporiellum. The sequence goes on along the minus strand of SSHR01001627.1, from coordinate 8,783 downwards.
TCCGAGTTCCCGTCCAACATGTTCTACGAGGGTACTCTGCAAAATGGTGTTACCCATGAGAACCGGCTGCGAAAGGATGTGGACTTCCCTTGGCCCGTCGCAGAAATGCCCATGATGTTCTGGTCCAACCTGGGCCACGAGGAAATCTCGGCCTCTGGAACATCGTACCTCAACCGCACGGAAGCATCCAATGTTGAGAAGGCAGTCACCAGATTCTTCAAGGCCGGCGTAAAGCCCGCTGATATCGGTGTCATTACTCCGTACGAGGGCCAGCGAAGCTATATTGTGACTACCATGCAGAACTCGGGTACTTACAAGAAGGAATACTACAAGGAGGTTGAGGTCGCTTCAGTCGACGCTTTCCAGGGTCGTGAGAAGGACTTTATTGTTCTGTCTTGCGTTCGATCCAACGACAACCAGGGCATTGGTTTCTTGTCTGACCCCCGTCGTCTGAACGTGGCTTTGACCCGAGCCAAGTACGGCCTCGTTATTCTTGGAAACCCCAAGGTCTTGTCCAAGCATGAGCTCTGGCACAACCTCCTGGTCCACTTCAAGGACCGCAAGTGCTTCGTTGAAGGTCCCCTGACCAACCTGCAGGCATGCCTGCTGCAGTTCAGCCGCCCCAAGGTGAGCTACCGCCAGAAGAACCAGCAGTCGCAGTTTGGAGCTGGAAGCTATCCTAACGGACGGTTCAACCCACCACCCGCGGGCCGAGACTTTGACCTGGGCTCCATGGTGTCCTACATCCCTGACGATGTCTCGTCTGTTCACGGTTCTGCATTTGGCGGCGCTTCGCTGAACAGCGCGTTTCCTCCCATGTTCTCGAGCTTTACTCCCGATCAATGGCCTGGCCTGCCCGGTGTTGCTGCTCCTGGTCGTGGTGGAAAGGCCCGCAGCCGTGCTACGGAAAGCATTGCGGGCGAGAGCGTGGCCAACTCGGAATTCACGGACGCGACTTCGAGCGTGATTGGCGGCAAGGGTGTTGGACAAGGCGGTGTTAGTCTCGGAGCAGGGCTCCACGATGTCGTGACGGGAATGCGACCTGTTTCATACAGCCAGAGCGATCGACTGAAGCAGTACGTCGAGAGCAGTGGACGTATGGTTCCAGGCAACGGCTACGGGCGACGCTTCGACGACGACGAGAAGAGCATCAGCACGGCATTCCACAGCCAGATTGGCGGTGGCTACGACTGAAGAAGGACGTGAGGGCTACGAACAGATGATGACACCAATTTTGCATCTCACGGGCTCTGGTGCACGACCTGCCACCGCCGGATCACCAAGAGCGGTCGGCAAATCGTTGTGGTTCTTCAGAAGCCTTTTCCGTCAGGGGGCTCCCGTTAGTCAGAGACTCAACGCGGCCAGGCCGGCGTGAACGGCGAAGACCGTGTCGTGTCCGACTTTTGGACGCCGGCCGGCTCGACAGGCCAGGACAGAGACATGGAAATCGCGTTGCCAGCGGCTCGACCTACGATGACCACCATGGAGTCGTAGCAGGCCCGGCAGGTGCAGATTGTCTTGATCTTCAAAGAATAGCGATAGCGGAGGGGCTGGAGCGATGATGAGAGGAGTGTGTAGGGGGGTAAGGAGAGGAGAGCAGAGGGCAGGAGAGGAAGGGTAAGGATGGTCGAAGGGGACGGCTCGATGTCAAGCAGCCGTCGATTGCGATGATGGAGGAGAAGCCTTATAAGCATGATATGATGGCGAAACCCACGTCTCAAGACTTCCTGACCACCTGGTCGTCGAGTTATGCGGTGCTGTTAGTACCAAGTTGAATTTTTTACCGACCGCAGTCACCCGTTTTTAAGATAGATAGACAATTAACTTGAGTCGTTCCTTTATCTCTGGTTGTTGGTGTCTGGTGAACTTGCTGGCGCGAGAGTCGGGAGTTGGAGGCTTGAGAGTTATGATAATGCCTCATGTCTAACCAAGTTGCCATCACGCAAGAATGGACTGCCCTTGAACCGAGTCTACTCGACACTAGGCTCGAGGATGTTCAGCTCAGGTGTCATCCATGTTGGTTCATACGCTCAAAGTCAGGATGAGAACAAATGGCCAGAGTGCCAGGGCAAGCCACAACAGCCCCCACGTCCCGACCATTCAGGGGGAAGATGTTCCAAAGGTGATAAGCCCAGGATTGGCCTCCAATGAAAGCCAGGAGAGACAGGGCAGAGCAGCCAAACTGGGCTGAGACGGGAAACAACGCAGCCCGTCCAAGAGGGGTTTTTTCTTGCTGTGCCAGGGGGTTGCAGCACTAGGGAATTCCCACATAGTGCTTATGATGCACTGTAGGCAGCGTCAGGGGTCCAGGGGGGCCCGGCCTCGGGGTCCGGGTCAGGGCCATTTTTTTCTGGGGGATAACGCGGTTTAAATGGATCAGGCAAAATTGCGCGTCTTGTCTCGTCTTGCGATGGAGCTTGGACGTGCTCTACCAATTTCTACGTCACTCTCCATCGCAACTTCGTGGGCCATCCATGACATTGGATCCAGGACATGGAAGACAAGAGCTGCGAGCAGTAGGTTCCTTGTCCCTGGGCAAATGAGAGTATCCAGCTTGCAAGGTTTGGATAATAAAGGTCCTGTGCGGCTCCCAGCACACACATACACACACTTCTATTCTCACCCACCCCCTGAGGCCGCATATGTAATACTTGGGGGCATTTCTTATCCGTCATCCCTTGGCTTTCCCTTGGCTTGTTCCTAACCCACATCCCTCTCCATCTCTCCCTCCTCTCACTTCTTCTTTCGTGGCTTGTTGCGTGTCTCTCCTTCTCGCTCCTCCACAGCCCGCCATCTCGTCTTTTTTTCTTCTTCGCTCGCTACCATTCAGATCCTTTCCCTCTTTCTGTGTGCGCGTGATTCTTGTGTACCTTGACTTCCAGCGTCTCCCTCGCTCCTTCTGTCTCTTGCCAGTTGAGACACAGCGAATATTTTGTCACGTGCATCAGTACAGCCTCTTCTTCCACCCAGGCAATTTGAGGCGGTCCAACCCGTAATGCGCCCATCATGTTCGGTTTACTCAAGGGACTAAGCCGTCGCTACTTTATCCTCTTCGTCTTCATCGCCGTCACATGGTTCCTCGTCCACAACTTCCGGCCCATCGAGCGCTACCGCACCGTCAGGATTGGCACCTACAACTACCTCCCCAGCAGCTACGACTGGAGCAAGACCCAGGTCTTCCACCCCCCGGAGAATGTTACGGCGCCTCCCAATGCCACTGCCAAGATCCTGCCCCGGGTCCAGTTCGACCGCTCCCAGGCCGCCGATGACCACGAGACCCTCTCCAAGAAGGTGGCCATCAAGAAGGCCTTTGTCAAGAGCTGGGACACGTACAAGAAGCATGCCTGGGGATGGGATGAGCTGGCGCCCCTGTCCCTCAAGGGCAAGACCACCTTTTCCGGCTGGGCTGCCCAGATCATTGATGCCCTCGACACCCTCTGGCTTCTCGACATGAAGGAGGAATTCCACGAGGCCGTCCAGGTTGTCGCCATGATCGACTGGGCTCACACCCATGATGAATACATCAACCTTTTCGAGGTCGCCATCCGTCACCTCGGTGGCCTTATCTCTGCGTATGAGCTCTCCGACGAGGCCGTCCTGCTTGGAAAGGCCATTGAACTGGGCGAGATGCTGTACGCCACCTTCGACACACCTAACCGGCTGCCCTCCCACTGGCTCTACTTTAAGGATGCCAAGAAGGGCACCCAAAAGGCCGATGAGAGCATGTCAGGCGCTGCAGGCGGTTCCATGAGCCTAGAGTTTACTCGCTTGACCCAGATTACTGGCAACCCCAAGTACTACGATGCCACCGAACGCATCAAGCAGTTCTTCTACCGAAACCAGAGGAACACCAAAATCCCCGGTCTGTGGCCACATGTCATGAACTACCGGGATGAGAAGGTTGACGAGTCCCGCTTTACCCTGGGAGCTGGCGCGGATTCTCTCTACGAGTACTTGCCCAAGATGCACGCTCTTCTGGGCGGTTTGGATCCCGAATACGTCCAGATGACGACAAACGCTCTCGACACTGCGACCAAGCACCTGCTTTACCGTCCACGAAACCCCAAGGACCTGAACATTCTGCTGGCGGGTAATGCCGTGGCGGGCGAGAAGGGTGTATCTGAGCTCACCGCTGAGATGCAGCATCTGACATGCTTTGTTGGTGGTACTTATGCCCTTGCTGGCAAGCTCCTCTCCCGTACCGACCTCGTGGACCTCGGTGTGCGCCTGACAAACGGTTGTATCTGGGCGTATGATGCTTTCGCTACTGGCATCATGCCCGAGATTTCTCAGCTCGAGGCCTGCGAGACCATTGATGGCAAATGTCGCTGGGCGGACAAGCCTGTCGAGAAGAAGGATAAACTACCCGAGGGCTTTGTTCGGGTACGAGATGCGCAATACAGGCTCCGACCTGAAGCCATTGAGAGTGTCTTTTATATGTGGCGTATCACTGGTGATAATGTCTGGCGGGATGCTGCGTGGCGGATGTGGCAGTCGATTGTCCAGGCCACAGAGACGGAAGACGCTTTCGCTGTGATAAGCGATGTTAACGACGAAAAGTCAGAAAAGCAGGACTCTATGGAGGTGAGTTTTGGCAATCACTTGGCAAGGAGAATGAAGCTAACTCTTGACAGACATTCTGGTTGTCCGAGACAATCAAGTATTTCTACCTCATCTTTGAGGACTCTGAGGTACTGAGCCTAGACGAATGGGTCTTCAACACCGAGGCGCACCCCTTCAAGTGTCCCAAGGGCGAGGACCCGTACGAGGTCGAGACCAAGAAGGGCAAGTCGTGGTGGAGTTTTGGCGTATAGACACGGGTTTCTGGATCTGGGGACTTTTGGGTCTGGTTGAGATTTTGGGATAATGACGGGTAACTAACGTGCGTACGGCAAGAAGAGGCATCTTCCAGGGATAATGAAGGGGTAAAATAATGATTTCGAGTACATGTTTAATACACAAGACTTGCTGCTCTTGGGCGACTCTGATTGATGAAACTACCCATGATGCTGTCGTACGATGAGCGAGGTCCCCGCGTCAAGGGTCCAAGCTAAGATTCAGGGCAAGATATGAACTTTAGTCCAGAAACGTTTCAACGTGCCTTTGACAAGTCCAATTCTTCTAGAGAAGAATCTATAATACAATCCCGAACGACACTTGATGTCATTGACTCTTACCGTCCCCATCCTAACTCCCAATGGCTCACCAGGCATCCCGCTACAAGCATGACCCCGCCGGACGCATACAACCGTCTCGCCTTAGATTACATCACCACCACCAGAAAAAGATGTCCCTCCCCACCACTTACACACATTCCCGCTTCCACCCGAACTCTTTCTTTTCTCGCCTTCTTCCTTTTTTTTCCTCTCCCCCCCCGTCGTGATGAGGCATGCCGCTGCGTCCAACCTCCCTCCATAGGCTGCGCCGGTCGCCGGTTGAGCCCTGCTTCGCCGCCACGTCCCGGTGGACCCTCCTCCGGTGTCGGGCCGGACAGCTGCAGCAGCAAAGAGGTCGCCATGATGAGGTCTCGCGCAAGAATCATTATGAGCGGCTGAGAGTGCGGCACGACGCGACGCCTGCCGAGATTAAAAAGTATGTACTTGCCAAACACAGCAAGAGAACTGCTTCCTCTGACAGATAACTCTCTAGGTCCTTCTACTCCCTCTCCAAAACCCACCACCCGGACGCCAATCCCACCGACCCAAACGCCTCGCACACCTTCTCCCTCCTCTCCGAGTCCTATACCGTTCTCTCCGACACGGCCCGCCGCGCCGCCTACGACCGCGACGTCCTCTGCGTGCACCACGGCCACCATCATGCTCACGGGCATCACAACCCCCGAGCCTCGTACCACTCGACCAACCCGGCCGGCGGCCGCTCGCCCTCTGGCCTGAGCCGCCGGAGGGGGACCTTCCGCGGTCCTCCGCCTAGCTTCTACCGCAGCGGAGGGTGGGGGAACCAGGAAGAGAAGCGGCGCAAGGCGCATGAGGAGTCTACTGGTTTCGGCGGAGGTGGTGGTGGTGCGCCTCATGAGCACGGCGGCGCATCGTCGTCAACGCAGCACCACCAAGGTCCATGGGGAAATCCCTTCGGTCACCACCAATCCTCTCACGGCGGCATGGGTCCTGGTGATGATCCTTTCGGACACCAGGAAGAGGTGCCGCACTTTGACAAGGCGGGCCACACGCGGACGCACCGGCGGGAGGACCAGCGCCGCAAGGAGAGGCAGAGGCGTGCCGTAGGCGATGACGATATCGAGTTTGAGCCGCAGGCGAGCATCACGGGGCACTTCTTTATCATCTCCGGTATCCTCGCCGCCACTATACTGGCACCGCTCGTCTACATACAATTAATGAGACTTGGGCGGCGGAAAAAGACCGGGGAATACTAAACTGACGGTTCAAAGAGCTGGGATATTTGTGTCAGGGAAGGGCATAGTACATAGAGCAAACATGGGGCAAGTTGTACATTTGTCGACGGAGTTTAACGGCAGTGGACAAGGTTAGAGAGCATGACCACTGAGCACGGCAGGCAATGATTCCAGCAGGCGTATGCCGTAATTGAATTGAAAAAAAGACATTATTCTTCATGTTTTTTTTTATTTGAGAGATAATCTACATCCATGAGACCACCGCAATGCAAGCCTGTAAGATACAAGAGCTGTGGAGAGTGGGATAACTCTCGAGAGGATGGATCTAGCGAGTGGGAGGTGCTAGTATAGTTCAGCGAGTGGGAGTATTTTAACCCTCGAAGGTGAAGCTAGCACCGAGCTGTGGAATATGTCAGTCTCATGTTGCCGATATCTTGTAGCATGTCGAATCTCACCTTGTGGGTAGCCTGGTCGAGCTTCTGGGTGTCGAAGGAGCCACCGAGACCCAGGGTAACACCCTCGCGGAGGAGGACGTTGTAGGCAAGGGCAGCAATACCCCGGTCGTTGATCTTGACCTGTGTAGCAATGCGCGTCAGTTCGTGTCCTCCCATGCTTAACCAGTGTGCAGACAAACCTTGGCGAAAGAGACGGGGTCGATGCGGTACTTGCTGGCAACCTCGAGGCCGACAGTGTTGCCGGTCTTGGAGTTCCAGGTAGCCTTGGCACCAGCCTCGACCTGGGAGTTGACCTTGTGGTAGTAAGAGGCAGCGAAGACGCTGAGGTTGTCAGAGGCAGTGATGGCGGCGCTGTACTGGGGAGCAGCGTAGCCGACGGCAGCGCTGTAGGCAGTCAGGGCAGCCTTGTTGGCATCGTAGCCGGCGCTGGCACCGGCGAGGAAGCCCTCGTGGCCGACAACGGCATCGACGTTAGCAACGGGGCCCTTGAGGAGGTCGAAGAAGGCACGGCCGTGGAAGCCAGGCTGCTTGAAGTGAAGGTTGAACTTAGCACCCTTGGCAGCAGTGGCGGGGAGGAAGTTGAAGAGACCCTCGAGCTTGAGGCCCTTGGCGAGGGAGTCGGAGACCTCGATCTTGGTGTCAAGGGCGTTGGCAGTGTTCCAGGTCTGGGTGAGGGTCAGGCCTGCGTGTGAGTAGAACATTAGCAGCTGAGCATAGCCGGGTTGGAGCAGCGTCGAGAATCCGATCGGCCAGCCAGTTGCGGGCCCAAGGATTCGCGAGAGGCTGAGGGTGGGGAGATTTGATTTTCTGCGCGGGGGCTTGCGCTTGATTATGGGCGGTGGTGACGGAGACGGAGATGGTGACAAAGAAGACGACGATGAATGAGATAATGGTGTCGTACCGGTAGGCTTGTCGGTGTATTTTCCCTCAATCTATAGCAGCTCAATGGGCCAGGTCAGTCATCTGTATCCAAAGGACGCGGAATTGGACGTTGCCGAGGCTGGCAGGTCTCGCGGGGGAGCTCGAAAGACGCGAGGCGTGGACGGCATCGAGAGCCGCGGTTGCCCGAGCACCAGCCTCCGAACCCCCGAGGGAGATGCCATTGAGGTCGGGTCGGGTCGCAGAGGTTGAATACTAACAGCAGCAGAGGTGGCCTTCTCGTGGCTGGNNTGGTGGCCGAGAGGTGGTAGAAGTCCTTGTTGAGGAGCTACAAAACGGCGCAAAAAGAGGCGCAACAGTTAGCAGAGCTTCTAGAGGGGGAAAAAAACAAGCTTTGGAGCAATTGCCGATCAGAGCTATATCCTTCTCTTCCAATCTCGCCCCGTTCGGCGCATTGCCGGGGAGACGAGAATGGGCGGGCTGGAACAAGCTCAGAGCTACACTCAAACCAAAACAGAGCAAATAGCAACGCCGGGGAGGGGAGACAGCAATCATACATCGTTGGCCGGCTTGGCAATGTCGGAGAAGGCGGGGACAGACATGATTGCGATGGTTTGTCTTTTTTTTCAACGGGGAGAGACAAGCAAGGATGAGATTATGTTCGAGAGAGGATGAAGATGAAGATGGGAGATGGAGGAGGAGAATGAGCAAGCGGATGGGGCCNNGTTTGGGGGGGAGGAGGGGGGAAACCCAATTGACACAGGGATCCATATGCGCACCCGGCTTTTCGTTGGGGGGTCCACGGCATAGGGCCGCCAACAGGCCTAGCAGAGGCTCCACTGTGAAGCTGAGCGCTGGCGGCCCCAGGGGAGGAGGGGCCCTGAAGCTGACTGCCGTGGCCAGCCCTGTGCGGCGGGATTGGCACCCACCTAGGCCCTGGAAACCTCAAGAGTCCATGGATCGGCTGATGTCGGGCAACCGCTGGACGGCGTCTGGGGGCCTGGCACCGTCCAGTGTCAGTTTGTCTCGTCACCAGGTGACGAACGAACCCCAGAAGCCGTGGTGGCCTTTCCCACGTG
>SSHR01001626.1:0-15118 GCA_006518225.1 Fusarium neocosmosporiellum | reverse complement strand
GTGATAGCCTCATTTTGACGTCCTCGTGGCGGTCAAGGAAGCGGTCAACCCAGTTATGTCCGATGGGTTCTTCTTCGCCAGCCACACTTATAACTAGCTGTGCGAATCCTTGGATGTGTGCTTTCGAGGGCGCCCTGCCAGTGGCTTCTTCTTGTAAAATCCATCGCACGAGATCTTCTTCTTGCTCTTTTGACAGTCTTTGGAACGGTTCCATCGCCTTGTGAATATTCGTACAGCCTTGGAGTCGGCTTCGTAAGGTTGAACGAGGGATGCCATGGGTTGCAGCTGACGAGTCAACTGTATCCCATTCGGTCTGCGCAATCGCAGATTCAATTAGATATTCACGATCTTTATCGATTCGAGAAGACATATTAAAGATTTCATTTAATTTACTTAATAATTGATAATATTGTGGTTGATTTCCTCATCCCCCTTCTTTCGTGAGGGGTAATATAATACCGATTATCACGATGACGAAAAGGGGGTTGTGGCGAAACCTGGGTGACCCACTCTATATGAGGTTGCGATTTGTAACAACCAATATTATTAGGACTTCTATCATCATATAATTTAGCAGAGAAAATTTGTACCTCTCATTTGGCGCATTTTAATTGGCCACAACCCCTCATCGTGACCTGCTTGGAGGTCCTTGTGCACTGATGGGATTAAGGAGACGAGGGTAATAAAAGCTACCAGCATAAGAAATACACTCTTTAGTATTTTAAGGGATGTCGCAGCTGCATAAAGCCCTACACTAACGCGGGAGATTCTTGTCATAGACTAGTAAGAGGCGTCGCAACCGACCACTTATTAGCATGCTCCTCTGTCACTGCGGCCGCCGAACTGTTTGTTCGAGTCAAGTGGTGCCTCCTGAAAACCAGTGGCTCCCTCAAGGTCGCGGAGGTATCCCTTTGACTGTGTTAAGCCTCCCGAAGGTACCTTGTCCCACTGTTATGATACTAGCAAGATTCTGAGTTTAATGCCGCGATAAGGTTTTATCTGTTACGCTCTTATGACAAGTCGACATGGAGGTTCAGCGAAAATCAGTGCCAATAAAGGTATAGGCTAGGAAGATAGATCTTATTGGTGCGAATCCCTGTCAGTGACCGCCAGGGAGGCTTAACGGAGTCGAGGGGATAATTGTCCCTGTCATGCTTGATGCGTCTGCTCCCCTTTCACATGATCTTTCTCATCCTCCAACCGGTTTCCCCCTTGGCGACTTGCTCATATATCAAGGAAACTGCTAATATTCCCATTCTATCCTAAGCTGGCCTGAAAATTGTTCGATCTTTTGCCCTCACTAGAGTCTTCGCACCCGACGATTATCAGGAGCCATGTGCGCCCTGCGGCCATAACGCGACGCGACGCGATAGCTACTCGGTGGGATGGAGTTGACGTCTGCGCTCCACAAAAGAATAAACGTCGACCATGGCATGATCAACACTTGGTCTGTTGAGTCGGGCACCATATTTGTCGTCGTGGCCTTCCTCTGTATTGCCTTCTACAACACCATCGAGCTTGCGCTCATCATCTACGTTACCTTCAAGAGACACAGTGGCCTCTACTTCTGGAGTTTCACTATCGCAACATTTGGGATTCTACCCACATGCATTGTTTGGCTCCTAAAAGGCTTTCACGTCAAACCTCCCACGGCATATATTTATGCCACCATGATCGTTGTTGGATGGGTCTGTATGGTGACCGGACAGTCTGTTGTGCTATACTCTCGGCTACATTTTGTCGACCATAACCCCAGCCACCTCCGGCTCGTTCTCGCCATGATCCTGACCAACGCCATTCTCTGCCATGGCCCCGGCCTTATCCTGGTGTACGGTATACATTCGCCGCACGCTGAACGCTTTGCATTTGTCTATTCTGTGCAGGCAAAAATCACCGTTAGTCTCTTTTTCGTGCAGGAGCTGGCAATTTCGGGACTATACATCCAGGCGACTATTCAGCTCTTCCGCGATTCAACATGGCACGCTCAGTCGGCTCGCAAGAGGATGCTTCGGCATCTTATTATCATGAATATCATCGTCATCCTCGTTGATATCCCGATCCTAGGGCTAGAGTACGCGGGGTACTACCAACTTCAGACGGCCTACAAGGCGATGGCCTACTCGATCAAGCTCAAGATCGAGTTCAGAATACTCAATGGCCTTGTTGATCTGACAAAAACCGACACCGGGACGGGATCTTTTGATTGCTGCCATGATGTTTATGCCGATAGTCGCAGCTGTCCGGCCAACAGTAGTAACCCGGCACGACCTACGATCTTCGACAGCCAGAGAATGCGAATAAGGGGTTCATACGAAACTCAGGAGGCAGGGAACTCAGCTGACGTTCACGTTGGTGCATCGCAGCTAGAAGACGGCGGCAAGGGGGGAAGTGGTCGCTAATACGCTAAAACATAAGCGTACCCTGGTTTTGGCGATTACCCAGCTTAGCATCAGGCGAGTCAACATGGAGACCGGTTTGCCTCTCCTGTATGCCAAAATGAAAATGGGCCCCGTGCCTTGAAGAACGAAGAGAGGAACGAACAAAGTGACGAAAGGACTTCTGCGCCCTCTGATTCTTCACCCCGGCCCTTCCCCGCCTCTTATTGGTCGGCTTTAACGCCTGCCCTTTGATTGGTCTTTGCCTTGAGGAACGAAGAGAGGAACGAACGAACAGACGAAAGGTTGTTCCGCCTCTGCCTTGAGGAACGAGGAACGAAGTGACGAAAGGCTCTTATAGCCTCATTCCGTGCCATGAGGAACGAAGAGAGGAACGAACGAAGTGACGAAAGGTCTTATGCCCCACCCTCAGATTATGGGGCCACGACCCCTCCCTCCCTGGCCGGCCAATCAATGCCCGGAACCTCGCCTTGAAATCCAGCCCTTTACGCCTTCTCATTGGTCAAATGTGCATCAAATTGGGTGGTTCAATTAGCGCCTTTGATTCGATTCCTTGGTCCTGGGCAAAAAGAACTATCCCCTTTCGCACTTTCCCCAGAGCCACGGACCCTTCCCACGACTCTCGCCTCACGCCTCTCACGATTCGCTGCTTCGCTTTGCAGCCTAAGGGCGTTCCATTTCCAAAGCCTCTTCACCCAGCCAGGCCAGCAGCTTCCTCGATGGTCTTACGGCTTAGCTCCCCTAGCCTTACCTCTACGGCAATCATATTATCCGGCACTGTGTTGCCCACCAAGTCTCTCTCCCGCACTTTAGATACGAGCATGATGCCATCCAGTGAGGGATAACGCGATAGCTATACGTATAAACTATATGGATCGCACTGCAACGGATCTATCTGACTGCCTATGTTTATTACCTTCGTCCCGCGTAACTCTAGGGCTACCCGCTCTAACATTCTTTCTTGCACTTTATAGTTAGTATATACGAAGGCTACTATATATAGTAAACCCTTTTAGGTGATATTGCTTAGTTATTATAGCCGTTTCCACTGGTATTTTATCTTAATACTTATTAGCATTAGGAGTATAGTGCTAGGTAATATCTCGATAAAGTAAAACTCATTTATTATCTTAGACGCGAGCATAAGCTCCATAGGCGGCCTAAAGTAAAGTATTATATCAGCCGAGATCTAATAGCCCAGGTACGCCTTATTAAGGATAATTTCTAGCGCTATATAGCTAGTGTTATTAACTAGCTTTAAACCCTAATATATATTATAATTTATAATAATAAATATAAAGATAGTTAATATTAATATTAAATTATTATTTCCCTAGTTAAGGATTATAATAGCTTCTTCCTTAGTTAGCTAGCTATTTTATTACTTATACTTGGAGATAAAGATATATATTATAGACTACTATTAGATCTAGAACGCTAAGCTAGCCTCTATATTTAGGTTCTACTAATTTCGGTTTAGCAGCATTACTACTATAATATTTATTTCCCATGGAATTTACCTACTCTCCTAGTGGCACCTAATATTAAGAAGCTCTAGATCTATATAATCTTATATACCTAGGCGGATTCGCCTTAGCAACCGCTGCAGTTCTAGGTTCCCGGCAGCACGGACCTATTCATCTAGTATAATAACCGCCGTGAACCTTTTCTATAGCGCATTCGCTTTATTATATTAGTGCCTTTTCTCTGATTTAGAAGGAGGATTGATCTCTCTTGTATAGGTCGGAATTAGTAGAAATCTCCATAGAATAGAACGATGGGGATCCCCCCAAAATCCTTAGGGCAGCCACGGAGCCTATAGAGTCGCTTATTCACGGCATAGAGCGTCCGTGACCCTAGCATGCTGACCTCGTCGATGATGAGCAGTTCTTTCTCCTGCCAGTCCATTCGAGACTGGCCGTTGATGTATTGCTCTGCCGGATTCGACGATTTGACTCCGTCAATGTCCCTCCCCAAGTCGGTGCGTGACATCTGGTCCTTTGAAAAGCCATAGGCCGAGTGGATTATGATGCCGTTGATCCGCGCCGCTGTAGTCCCTGACGTTGCCGTTACCAGGAGGCGATTCGAGATGCCCTTGTTGGCGAACAGCTCGACGACTGCCCCGATGACTCGCGATTTCCCAGTGCCCCCCTCTCCGCCGATGAACTCCCGGACCTGTTCGACGTCACCTTCGTCGCGTTGCATCCGATCTAGCTGGCGACATATCAGTAGAAGGGCGATGGACTGTTTTCTATTCAGCATGAAAAGCTCCGCCACTTGCCTTCCCGCTTCAAGAAAGGACGTCGAAGGTCCGAACATGACCCTGGCCGTCGGGCCCTTGTCTGGGGCCATCACCTCGGAGTCCGTGGCCGTCACATGGATGTCTTGCTCCCCGAAGCCACTCAGCACGCTCCGCAAAGCTGCACTATGGCTGTTGGTAAGGACATTCTCAGCTGCATTTGGCATTCCCTGGATCATCCTCTCCGTCTCCCTGGACGCACTCGTCTGCTGCGACTTTATAGACCTCACCTAGCTCTGTGCTGGGATCTCGACTCCCGAAAACGGCCGTCCTGGCAAGTATATCGTTCTTATCCGACCTTCGGGTTCGACGCTGACTTGAAGCTCGCCCTTTGAGCTCAGTGCTGACTGTTGGAAGCGGAAGAGCTGCTGCATCATCGCCATTAGCTCTTTTGAGTCGGCGGTGATTTGGTTTGCTCCCGCGGCAGCCCTCACGACATCGACCAGGCGTATGGCATCCCCGATATTATCAGACCGATACGCCGCCACGGCTCCCCCGTCAACTTCGTTTGCTCCAAACTCGGTCGCTTCTGTAGTGGGATCACCGTCCCCAGACGACGCAGCCCATTGCTTAGCATCGTGCTTTGCGTCTTCCGCAGAGCGCCGGAGTAATTGGATGTTGTCGGCGACGAACGACAATCGTCGAGGGAGCGCCTGTTTCTCACGTGTCCAAATGATATTAACATCGCCCTCTTCCACTAATAAAAAAGACTCCCATGGCACAAATAATGCAAGATGTTGCACAGCAGCCCTTCATTCATGTAATATTAGCATGTCTGGGATCCCGATAGGAACGTCACCACACTTCCTTACCTTCGATAGCCGGTCCCATCATCATCGTCTTGGGCAAAATCCATACTTAGGTAGCCATCGATGCAGACCATGGCACGCTTGCTTGGTCGCCTCAGAATCTGGACCCAGTCGTCGGCGAATGACCACCCACTCTCGAATGGCACCTCGCCCCAGCCTGCGGAGACCTTGTGCTTGCGCTTGAGTCTGACAAGTGACATGTAATTGTACAGGCACAGGTCCCGCAGGAGATCGCCTCGGTGATGATAGGCTTCGACAAAGGATACTCTCTGGCGTTCTTCTTCCACAAGGACTATCTCCTCCACGGACTCGTCCACCACCACTGAGCCGCTCGCCAGCCGGAGATGGCGCCATCGTCTAAAGACTTGCCAATAGAGCAGGGAAACATTCAAGAATGTCCAAGCACTATTGCTCGTGAACTCTGCCGGGTACCCAAGCAGATGGGCGACGACCTCAACTTGCGATAGCGGCCGCTCCGTGAAGACTCGATTCGCCACCCTCATTAAGAACTGTCGCGCCTTGTTCCGGCTGCCTCCGTCCCCTGCAGCAGCACCAGCAGCATCGATTTGGCCGTCCCTTTCGTCCCTTTCGTCCCTTTCGTCGCCTTGGGAGACGTGCAAGAATTCTGCCGCGGCTGCGACACGCTTCCACACTGGGTCTTCGACCTTTATTGCATAATTTGTCAGGTAGAACACGATGGCCATGGTCTTGCACTGCGTCGCGATGAACGAGATATCGTGGTTATGCCGGAGCCCCACGGCGATGGCTTTGTTCCATCGGTTCACCATGCTATGACTTCGCCGAATTTGCAGCACGCCACCGGCATTAAAGGCAGTCCTCTCGACCAGTCTCCAGGGAGCTTTGAAGCGACAAAGATCTCGCTTCCCATTCTTCCTGCCTAGTGAGTACTTCACGCAGGTAGGGCTATGAGTATGAATCTGTGTGGCGCTGGCACAAAAGTTGGCTTCCTCGTCAAAGGAGCCTGCGAATTGTCGACTATTGCGCAGCAGGGAGGAGATGTCCGACGTCACTGATCTCTCCGCCTGGACGGCGCAGAATCCCTCTTGGTCTAGATCCTGCTTTAGACGTCAGCTCAACGTGGTTGCCTCGAACCAAAATGTATCACCGCCACCACCGCCCAGACCTCTGAGAAGACACTATCAACATATCGGATGATCCGCTCCCGATAGGTCATCTGGTTCTCGCTCTGGACGTCCGCAAATACCGAGCTCAGATGCATGTTTCCATGCAACCAAAGCAGCCCGTGGACGTGGAGCGCCCCGCGCTCATTGGTCTCCACAGCACCGAAATACTGGCCGATGCGCCCAAATACCGACTCTTTTCCTACTTTCACATAGTGCTCGAAGAACAACGTCATCTCGCGGTGGAAAAATATGGCTGAGCTCATACGGTCCGATATGGCCAGCCTTGTGCGCTTGTACGCCATGTCAAGGCCTCGCAAGAACGTCTCGGCCTCTTCAGACTCACAGGTCCGGTATGCAGCCAGCCGTAGCTTTACCGGGTTCGTAATGTCGTTCGGGTTCAGCGTGAACCAAATGGCTGGCACACCGTGCTGAAGTATTAACGATTTGATCTTTCGGCGCATGCTCAATCGGAGCTCTCGGGACATTGGCTGCCGAAAGCCGTACAAAGGCTCCTCAGGAGCTCCTTCACGCCGTCATCGGTCGTTTTGCCTGAGCTTTCAAGTTTGATCTTAGCCGCCTCCAGCCTCTCTGCGCTCAGCGAATGCATAATCCTCTCCACTTTTCGAAAGCGCATTCTCGTCACGGTTAATATACTCACCCGGCGATTCCTCGACCTCACTCCCATATTGAAAACTAGGAAAGCAAAAATATAGTGGGTAGTAAACCGGCCGCCATGGCGCCGTAGTACAATACCAGCCCATGTCCGGAGGCTCATATTCCGACATGATAAGAGGTTGCTTGCCGCTGCCTCTACTCCATAACTATCGGTATTTACGTCCCTAGCGATGCCTGAGATGGCCTCTTCGATCAACCGAGGACCGCCAACACCCAAAGGAAACAGCGTTGGGAACGTCTTTGCGAAGAATGAGGCGTCAAAGGAATCAGCGAATTCATCGCCTCGATAGACATGGATGTACGGCTCGACGGCCTCTCCTTCCCGCCCATCTGCCGATCCGACCCACGCTCTCGGCCCCACTTGATCTCCGGATGCATCTCCTCCCACGGCATCGCAGACGAATTGGAGCTTCTCTGCGTCTACCACATTTGGCGGGCCGTCGAGCGCAAACATTCCGCTTGAAGTAACCTCATTGATCGGATGGGTGGTGTACTCGAGCTCCACCTCACTTCCGCCTTCTCCATCAGCTTCATTCTGACCCGGCTCTCGAGACGGACCAGCTGGCACGTCTTGCCCTTGATGGAGCGCTGCTAGGACCTCCCCGATCTCCATGGATCCCTCGTCATCCATCCCACGCTCTGCGGGCGGAACGACCTGAGCCGTCCGCGTCTTTTCCCATGCCGATGGTTCGTTTCTCTCCATACGCTCGTAGACTTGCGGGGGCACCCCATGGAGAGGGCCGCCCCAGCTATCCATCTCAGCCATATCGATATCTATGTCCGCATAGTGAGGATTTATTCTTCTTCAACCAGACTAGAGCCCCCTCAACGACTTGGCGCCGCACAGACAAGAGCCCCGATAGGTCGTTTGGTGTCGGTTTCTCTACACCCTGCCACGACAGATAGATTTCTTCTATGACTCTTACGAGTGGATGAGGTAAGACCTTCGTGGCCAGCTCTTACACATTATTCGGAAATACCGTGATGTGCCCCTTGACATGCCTCGGGTACTTGACACTCTGCCGTTTCCCGTCTGGAAGGCTATACCTCGTAATGAAGCCGTAGCATGAGTTCAGGGCGGCAGCTTCTCGCCCGACGGGAACCATGTCTATGCCGAGGTCAACTTCGTCGGCGCGCCCGCTGCACCCCATCCAGCGAGCATCTACTCGGGGTCGTAGCTTATTTTGGTCAAGGCAGACGACATAATGTTTCCGAACGGCGACACCTGGAAGTGCCTGACCTGCGGCCTTCCTCACGACCGGACCAGCATGTGGGATAACCCCCAGGCATTCATCGACGGCAAGCGTGTCCTCGCTGGCCTCCGCATAGTCGACTGCGGCGAGCACGATCTCTCGAGCGACGAGTGCACGACGGAGAGCACGAGCATTCATCCCATCCGGTGGAACACAACCCCCGACGGCTCGGGGCCTGGTGGTCAGCTTCGGGAACTCCGCCTGCACCCCGACAACGTGCACCTGGGATTCAACGCCTTTGTGGAACATTACGGTAAGCTGACCCAGGACGTGTTCTACTCGCGACTCTCCTTCGACCCGTCTCCCGATACCGGCCTCCCATCTGGCCCCCGCTACGATCTCGTCAACGTCACCAGGCTTTCCAACCCCGCCAACCCGGTGTCCGTCGACGTCGACGGCAACAGGATCGTCCTGACGCCATCGGCCATCTAGTTGGGCGAGTTCCGAGGCTTCAGCGGAGATGGCAGAGAAGTGGTCGCCGTTGGGTTCCCAATCGAGTCGGCAAACATCGACACCTATGCCTACGACCTCACGACGGGGCGTAAGCGCCGACTCACCAGCCATCCTGAGTACATTAACCCGGTCGACATTTCACGACACGAAGACCGTCTACTGGGAGGAACAAACATTCTCCCCGGCATATGGCGGCGCCAACCCCCTACCCTGTTACCCCTCTAAGGAACGAAATGGTATCCGCCAGCGTATCATCGTAGCGACCCTAGCCAGCCGCAAGCCGCGCTAGCCACCAATGGTAGTCTCGGAGGTTGAGAGTGTACAACATTGGGTGTAGCCAGAAGAGATTTGGATTGAAGCTTGCTTTCTCTATCTAAAGGAGCGACGAAGGTCGGTCTCTTATACTTGTGTNNACGCTGACCGTGAAGTTATTCATGATAATCGTGATCCTTGCCCCACTTCTAACAAAAAGAGCTAGAATGCCCTAGTAGAGGAGACCTTTTACTATAGGAGAAAGAGGGTACTAGGCTCTCAAAGATATTATCTATAGTGTCGACTTTAGTCCCTGGCCGTTATAGTTGTCGAGATGTCGTCTCGGGATTGGTGATAATATTATTAGAAATATCTTTAAGTCATTAGCGCTTTAATGGACTTAATATGGAATATCTAATAGGTCTACACTCCGTAATGATTCGTCTTGGCTCCTCGGTTGGGAAAGCGGGATCGTGGGACGGGTTCGTGGTTATAATGGTCTAGATCTACGTGTAAATCGCATTAGAATGTATTACGAAGGAATTAAAGGTGCTCACATAAGTGTTAATTATTCGTGCTGATTACTATATCATGAGGGCTAGGAATCTTAGTGGGACTATTATTATGGTTGCCCTTAACGATAAGCAAGGAGAGGTGGACCTTTATTATTATAGGCTAATAATACTAAAGTTAACTGACCCGTGGGGAGCGCCTAGGTACGCCGGCCCTGCTATTACTAAAAACCTAATAAAACCTTAGGAGTAAATCTAATATAAAATAATTCATAATAGTATAAGTATAACTCATAGTAGCTTAGAATATTATAAATGTTCTCATAATACTAATTCTTGCCTTGATTGCGGTGGTAATATACTTGCAAAATGATCTCGTTATAAAGGAGTAGCTGGTTGGCTAATTAACTGAATTTCGTGCTCGAAGCTAAACTTTATTCGAGCTAGCGCATCCCAGCTTGGCGCTAATCTCGTTTGGTGAATTAATCAGTGAACTTTACTTACCCTATGTGCTCTACTGACGAATGAGACTTATCATAATTTTCCCCGATCAACTTATCTTGCAACACAAAGATCGGCCGCTAGAGAGAACAACGAGACCGGGGGGCATCTGTTCCTGCTTCCTGATACATATCTCACCATGCAAATCATTGCAGAAATCACTCTTTCTTATCACCCTTGAACTTCTCGACCGTCTGCTACCGTACAGACAGACATCTTCTCATGTCTGAGTGCCAGCATCTTCAAGACACCTACTTGGTCTTCCAGGACCCAGCGAAGGGCGTCTAAGGTGTAAGAACCAGGCCAGTACCTAAACGCGGACTACTATTGAATGGTGACCTGAGATATCGAGGGTTTGGAGTTAAATCTTAAGTCAAGGCCTGTGTGTGAAGAACATATGAGTCTGGTTTTGGTGCTCCAGTCACGTCCACAATACTGCATCGATTTTCCCGGCTTAATCTGGGACCGTGCGGGGACCGCATACGGATTGGCGGAGAGGGCCAACCTCGTTCGTGAAGATTGCTGCCCCTGCTTCGCCCACCAAGTGATGCCACCTTGGAACCATGCGATACCATCCTGCCATTTGCGGGCGTTCCACCCCATCCACAAGTGTCAAGGCGGTCTTGAAATACATCAGACGCATGTCATGATGGATGTCTCTCCCTCTATCGTCATCGTACCACTGAGTGTGGCTATCACCAGAAATTTCTCTTTGACTTTTATACCCAGACAAGTCCAGAGAGGTAGATTATGTGGCATGACGGACTTAAAGTGTACAACATCTAATTAGCCACAGCGTGTAGCTGAAAATCAAAAGCAACAGACCCTACAAGGACACCCATGGTGTTCCTTCTCTCGAAGTGATGCCAGTGTTCCAGCCCTTTTCTCGTTTCTTCTGTTCCAATGTCAAGTTGTTCCAAAACTTCAGCCACCACGGCGTACAGGATCTCAAGGTTGCCGTCGTCGACCTTCACGGCAATGCCCACCGATCCCTTTGCCCCCAGGTGTCTCGTCTTCTCAGACTCGCGTATGCCAATCCCATAGCAGCCATCTGCCCCAACCTTGCCGATCAACTGACCCTGATATGCTTCCATTAGCTCCGTACAGAACCTCCCATTTCCTCCCACAAACTCTGGGTAACGTGCCATGGCATTGAATACCCGGGCGAGATCCCTCGTTCGCTGAAAGTGTGACTTGCCCTGCTCAGTAGAACCTGCTGCCCTAGCGAAGATGGCATACATGTGTGCTAGGTATGAGAGGGGAAATGCAGGAGCAGGGAGATTACAGCCATCGATGCCCCACTGAACACGGCTGGGGTCGGGGCAGAGCTGCTCTACCACCTGTTTCACCTGAATTTGCATTGGGTGATCCGGGAGGTGGTAATCTTTGACATCGGCGCCCAAAGCGATTGCACCAGCCATCATGCCGGCGTGTTTTCCAGAGCAGTTGCTGTAGATACCTCCAGTAGTATCAAGACCTGCCATAGCCCATGCTTGATTGACGGCTGGGCTTATCGACGGATGCCCGCCGCAGCGGTAGTCGACTTCTTTGGCCTTTGCCCTCACCAGCATGCTTCTGGCTCGGTCGATGTGCCTGTCCTCGCCGTTATGCGAGGCACAAATGAGGGCAAGGTCGATTTCGTCGAAACCCGCATCTGCGAAGCCGCCGGTCTCGAGGACGGCGAGGGCTTGAGCTGGCTTCGCCGCTGAGCGAGCCAGTGTGATTCTGGAGGGATTGCCGATGGAATAGAGGATGTTGCCGTGGGAGTCCGTGACGACGACGTGGACGCGGTGGATGTTTTCGACGATGCCACCTCTGTCGGTGACGACGCAGTTGTGTTCCGAGTACTTGGTTTGTGTCATGATACTGGGTGACTATCTTGTATGAAGAAGTTACAGGGTCGATGGATGTTCGATTCGAAAACGAAGTGACACCAAAGCACAGCTGTGAGAAAGAAGAAAAGAAAATATTGAAGGTAATCGGAGTCGGCAAGACCTGGGCAAGCCATGATAGTAACCTCTGTGTGCCGTTCCTTTATGTGCAACCTGCGGCGGCCCCTGCCATTATCCGTACCCACAACCAGGGCTTCAGTCTTGATGGTTCCGTATCCACAAATTGTATTGAACAACAACATTGGCAGCTCAGCTCCGTACCCACCCACCCTCTCAGTTCTCATCTCATCCACTCAGACAGGCTCTCCGTACCCACTCGAGTCTTGCGCTAACCTGCTTCCAGCACCTGGCTCGATCGGAGATAAGCGGTTCGCCCAGTTGACAAAGATGCCTGTTGATAAAACAACAAACGTAGTATTAATGAAGTTAGTAACCTTGGTCCCAGAACCCGTTTTGGAGAAATTCATGTGATAGCGACTCAATATTGAACAGCTCAAGGTCCCCAGGCATAGTGAACAGTGAGTCAACTGCGTCAATGGCAGAACATGGCGGCTGACTGTTCTGGCCAGAGTCCTGATCCTCATGTAAGGGCATGACGAAGTGGCTCTTGAGGTACATCTTCGAGTCAGGATTGCGCGAAGATGTCTCCGAATTTGGATGCGGTGAGCCTGTCAAGGATGAATAAATCTTTGGATCCAGGAGGTCCCATAGCCAGGCAGGTTGAAAGCTGATTGTTGTGCCTTCATTCGAATGTTGTCTGCGGTTCTCGTCGGCTAATGCTTGCAATTTCCGCAATGTGTCGAGCTAAAGGTTGATGTTAGCGGTCGACGTTGAGTAGGATATCTTTCGATTCGATATGATTGACGACCTACCTTTGGAGAGACATAGGGCCAAGTGATGGCTACATGGCTGAGAAAAGTGTCGCACTTGTGCAAATCGTCCCGTGCTCTTTGGGAGATCTTTTCGTCATTCGAGAATTGGAACAGCCACGGTACAGTTGCAGCTGCAGCCACGAAATCAGCGACCATTGGATCATCAATGTCCATCAGATCCATGAACGACTGGAGGATCCGAAACAGCCAGCCCGTGTGAAATAATGCCATGTCCACCCTCTGCTGGAGAAAGAGACACGACGGCGGGACCTCCTTAGGAGACCTCAGTAAGAACAAATGGATAAAAGGGTGGTTCAGGATAGCGTGAATGGCATGCCAAATGATCTGGCTTGCCATGAACGGATCCCAGTACTCGCGATGTTGAGACACCTCTGCTATCGTTCGGTTAGGTAAAAGGGCCTTGCAAAGGAAATATTTCGAGTCAATCAGGGCCTCGTGCTCGATCAGCTCAATGTTCAGCCTTGACTGTGTTGACTCTGGCGCCCATGGCTTTTCGGTCGAACCCTGACGTAAGCGATGCAAGTAAAACCGAAGCTTGCCCCAGGTGCCAACTAGCCGCATGTGAACTCCGATGATACCGGGATCACTGCTAAGAAGGGTCCTTATTTGGGTTTCTCCCGATTGTGCTGGACCTGGTGTGTCATCCATCGTCACAGATGAAGGCGCGGGTGGTGTTGGGGCACTGACGGGAAAGTCGGGAACTCCGGGGCCAGAGACGTCGGGTGTCCAGGGAACAAAAAACCGTTCCAGCATAAAGATACTCCAATAAACTCTGGAAACTGAGTCGTTTGTAGAAGCAGAGGTAGCATCGCAGGAGAGGACTCGTAAAGCCTCCAATCGTGAAGCAGTGCCGATAGTCATCCAGGCCCGTGACAACTGTTGGGCTGGAATCCCGATAAGTCTTTGATTGGTCTGAGGAAGAGGATCTTTTACTTTTGAGATGCTTCAGCGCAATGAGACATAGAGATTTTGTGAGCTCTGGCGTTGGAACCCCTTCGGAAGCTAGGGTCTGAACACTTTCCTCTGCCGTACGAGTGTAGAAGTCGACTGCAGCTGATTCTTGGCCCTCGTAGAATGGATGAGTAGAAAACATCATGGTGAGAGCCATGAAGCTCCATAGAAGGACTTGAGGCCCGGTTGATAACTGTTCCTCAAGGCCTTGGATATCGAACAGAGGCAAAGGCTGAAGGTGTAGCCTGGTACGATAAACGTCGACAAAGCGGTTGAGCGCCTCTGGAGTCGGTTTGGGCCTTGCACGTGCACATGATGTCAGCTGCATGCAATATTGTTTTGACTATTGAGAGGAGGAAGAACCTTGATGTCAAGAATTTTCGTGATCCGACCCCAGACTGGAAATAATCCTGCGGATGATTCGCCCGCGCTGGGATGCCTGACATTTGGGTCTCATCAGGTCGTGTGGAGGAGGTGAGAATGACGTCATGGTAAGCTTCGAGCTGGTGGTCAGCCGAGGGCCCAGAGCTGGCAGGATGATCGACATTGCCCCTGTGGCCAGAGAGATCAGTTGCTGATTGCACTCGTATCCTTCTCGCCGGATTGGTGCTGTTTGCGGATGAGTTTTTATGTCCAACCCTGGAATTTTATGGACAACAACTTACACGCTATTGGTCTTTCGTCCTTTGCCATCGGCTCGTGCTCTCGGCAAGTAAAAGCATCGAATTTGCAGGCGTTGGCAATAAGAGCAGACGGGTCTCTCAGCGGTACACTTGGTCTTCTTCCGGCTGCGAGGCACTAACAGTGAGCTGAAGGGTCGTGGCATGACACCGGGGTGAGCGAGGCTTACCGACATGGCTCGCAGGCGTGACGTGTCAGCTGTTCCGAGACCTTGCTGGCTGGTGGCATATCGTCTATTCACATTGAGTGGTGTGTAGCGGGTTGATGGCAAGAGGCTTGGGGAACAATGTGGAGAAGGGTACGGAGATTATTTCAAAGTGGGTACGGAGGATCGCTGTGACCATGGTGGATAGTATTAATAGGGATAAATAATAATAAAATAATCTTAAATCTTAGGGTTAGCTTA